>VXBH01001432.1:37815-82554 GCA_013400035.1 Rynchops niger | reverse complement strand
ATCCATTTTATGCCTTTTGTGTTTGCTCAGCAGTTTACAACCTTGGTCATGGTACGTTGTGTCTCCCGTAGCAATGACAGTGCTTTCGGTGACAAGCGTTTGACATGCGACACGGAGCGAATATAGGAAAAGGTAGGGCTAAGAGGGTACCAGGGCAAAGACAGGGACAGCTTGGCTTTTCTTCGTGTGCTAGTGAAAAGCGAACAGGGAATTTTAATTATCTACAGTTTTTGCAAGTGAGATTTGCATTAGTTTTGGTGGCAGTTTTAAGGTAAGCATTTTTCTTTTTTTTTTTTTTTTTATTTTCTCCCTTTATAGTCTGTATATGTTTATCTTTCTCCAGGTTTCTCTCCTTTTTTTCCCAGCTCTTCGGCTGTCCTGGGTGCCTTGCGGTCTGCCTTACCATCTTTCCTCTTGCACAAACACCCTCCGTCTGGGCCTTCTCCCAAACTACGTCTTGTCTGTCGTGGGAATTGCATCTAATAATTTCTCACCTTTATAATGCGCCGCTTTGGGAGGCTTCATTTCTCACGTGTGTGATAAAGCTGGTTTCAACAAGAAAAAAAAGAATAGATTGCAGGGTCACAGATTCCAAAAGGAGCCAACATTAGGTGTGCTAGAACTGACGTATATTAAAAATAACTAGAATCTATAGCCACACTCAGTTATGACCTATGAGGATCCAAAATAGTTTTTATGGGCAAGAAAACATATGTCCTGTAAATGACCTGCATCCAAGTTAGAAATAGTTGAATGTCCCAGTGTAGAGTAGCGTTAATTGCACTGTTTTATTAATTAAAGACTAACTGCTGTCGCCTCGTGTTCAGGAAGATGCTTTGATCTAACTGTATGTCTGAGGTATGAAAGTTAAATGCTGAACGGCGTTTAACACATCTGATAGGTACGTTTCGCAGAGAAAAACTACAAAGCGATTATAGTAATAATTTGTGTTTCTTTTCTAGTGTGTTCTGAAATATCTTTTATTGTGGGAGGTGCGCTGTAATGGAGAAGGACTAAGTACTGCCAGCAGCTGATCACGGTAACAGGTGTCGTTCCCGTCCGTCAATCACAGACCTTTGTCAAGAAACTAGAGAAACAAAAGGAGCTGATAACTGTGAAGGAACGGCGATCGTGATCAATTACAGCTTTAAAATGACAGCGGTGAATGATTGTGGTTTTGTGCAAGAATGTGATTTGATCACGCTGTAGAAAATCAAAATACGCCCTGATGAGCAGAAATGGTTGTCTCTCGGGTGACGTGGCTGGGCAGGGCACGTTCCACCCCAAACCCAATCAGTGTGGCTGCGTGTTTCCATATATATATATATGTCGGTACGTATATGTCTGCAGCCCTGCCCCAGGGGTTCTCCCCCTGTTTCCCCTGCGCCTGAGGGGGCAGAGCCGTCCCCGGCTCCCCCGCCATCGCCACAACCGCCTGAAGCTCCCCAAAATACCGAATTGTAGCAAAAAACCCCATATACATCCCAAATTCACGAGGCGCTATAAATTACTGATTTGAGAGCAGTTTTTTTTCCTATATCTCCTTCATGGAAGGGAAAATAAAAGAGGCTGCAGATTGTTTTGGCCTCAAGAAATAAATCTGATGCTTTATAGATTTTCATGAGGTCTCTCTCTCGCGGCTCTCTTTTCGCAAATCACTCTGTGTTTCTGCTTTCTGACAAGCTTGTACGTACATTTTTCCCTTAAGATATCCAGCTTTTCCTTTAGTGGAACTAAGGGGTCATAACTCTAGCCATGTGGCAAAGAAGCAGACAAATATCCAAAGTCCTCTGATTAATATACATATATCACCAAGTTTCAGGCCCGAAGGAGAGTTATTCAAAATTACAAGCCTCCAGCTTAAAGAATAACTAACAGAAATGCTGACAGAAACTAAAGCTGCTCTAATAGCAAAACAGTGCAAACAATTGGAAATTTGTATGCCCTTGAACTATTAATTATTCTGCCTCGGAAGGATTAAAAAGGAGTTCTGACCGACCCAAGTTCTGCTTGGGAAACGGAGAGAGAAATGCAGTATTCCCTGAGTCCCTGACTAGTTTAAGAACGTATTTGTTAAATTTAAGACCTGCCAAAACCCCAGCTATTATTTTCTAGCTGCTTTGTACCCAGCAGCCTCTTATAAGAAGTGACTTATAGATCATTGCAGGGCTTTTATACTAGCAACAATAACCATCATAAAACTTGTGGAATACGATATTAGCCTGAAATATCCGCAGCATGTGTTCTGACAACATTTGGTACAACAGCAGAAGACCTATGAAGGGTTTTAATACAGTTAACAATGCCATTAAAATCCCTGGGACAGCATTAAATTTGATAGACATTCTGTGAATAAAAATAACAGAAATTATTGTTAGCTCTCCTTATTAAAGTCAAATAGTATTTAAAAAACTTGTGTGGACTTTCCCAGTGACACAAGAACTGAGTATAAAGAGTCCAGCGTCAGAGAAGTATTAGACTCCTCCTAATCTTTACAACGATTGAAATAATTAATTTGCTAACTCGTTTTGGCTGTGACAATTCTAGCTATTAATCTCACCCGAGTTGTCGTTTGGCTTTGAACAGACATTTAGCAATTACCACTGTGGAAAAAAATAATAATAAATAAAACCAGCCTGTCTCGAGGAAGGGGCTTGGTAACAAAGCTCCCACCGGCTCAAGGGAGCTGCATCTGAAATCTCTAAGGGCAGAAGCCACATTAACACTGCTCAGCCACTACAGCTATTGCCACAGCCCTGTTTTTATGGCTTTGGAAAATTTGGGCTGGCTGGCGGATGGCTGCACTTGTGCTTTCTGAATCTCCCACCCACCGGGAATTAAATTAACGTAGGAAGAACTGGACTTTTTCTTGCGGAAGAAATGCAGAGACCATCTTTCTAGCCCTGATGACAGAGAATTGCCGTCAATCACCAACTGGTATTTGTATGTCCCCAAAGGAGTGAGTTAGTGTGCTTAATCAGGACTAAGATGGACAGGAAGGAAGATTTATACAGCTCTTCTTTGGTATGCGGAATTAAAACAAAGCAAACAGGCAGAAACTTATTTCCAAGACAGACAAGCAGTCTGGAACACTGTTTAAATAAATCAGCGTGTTATTGATACGAATTGATTCATCAGCACAAGTAAAAATAGGTCCAATCTTCAGCCTTCTCAGCCTTCTGCAATTCTTTTTTTTTTATTATTATTTATTTATTTTTCTTTTAATCCAGGCATTTCCTGAAAACTAATCTTTGGCCAGAAAACTAGAGATGATATTACTTTTGATATGGGCTGCATTTGATTGATTTATTTATTTATTTACATCTGGTACTTCAGTGCTTACTCGGAGATGACAGTAAAATGAATCTGCCCCCATCCTCCGGCGTGACAGCCCTTCCCCAGGGCGGCAGAACGGCGTGTGTGCAGACCCTCTGGCCAGCCCTCCGCCCAGCCCCAGCTCCCCACATGTGCAAATGAAGCCAAGCGGTCCCCGCGACCGAAACAGGGAGAGTGCCGGAGCCAGAAGCCATTGCGAGCCAGAAGCCAGGGCAGATGCCCCAAGGCTTTGTGAAGCTCATCCTGGAAATGAGTTTTTCTTAACCTGTAGAGAATTCAAGAGCTAGTCTATTAGCAGAAGGATCTTTGGAAATTGTTCCTAATCTAGTGTGAAGTTTCACTGTTTTAAACAGGAGCCGGCTTGTCATGGTTTCAGTTGGGATAGATTTGACTTTTTTTACTGGCAACTGGTATGGTGCTGTGTTTTGGATTTGGGGTGGGAAACAGTGTTGATAGCGCACTGGTGGTTTGGGTTGTTGCTGAGCTCTCCAGGCTTTTTCTGCTCCTCACACCACCCCACCCGCGGGTAGGCTGGGAGTGCACAAAAGGCTGGGAGGAGACACAGCCGGGACAGCTGACCCCAGGGGACCAAAGGGGTCTTCCCTGCCATGTGGTGTCACGCTCAGTGTATAAAACTGGGGGAAGAAGAAGGAAGGGGGGATGCTCAGAGTGATGGCATGTCTCTTCCCAGGTCACTGTTAGGGGTGATGGAGCCCTGCTTTCCTGGAGATGGCTGAACATGGGAAGCGGTAAAGTAATTCTTTTAATTCTTTGTTTTACTTTGCATGTGTGCGGCTTTTACTTTACCTATTAAAGTGCCTTTATATCAACCGATGTTTTTTTTCTCACTTTTAGTCTTCCAAGTCTCTTCCCCATCCTAACCAGGGGAAATGAGCTGCATGGTCCTAGTTGCCACTGGGAGCTAAACCATGGCACAGCTCGAGAGACACAATCACAACTTCTTGCGTTGGCATATGCATTTGGTGTGGCATGGCATGATATTGAGTTTCAGAGGTGGGTGGATGGGAGGAGGAGGGAGCCTGACTTTACAAACATGGTCCAGAGCCTAACTGCAATGGTGGTTACCAAGAGACCTTGGAAAAAAGATGGTCTCCGCTGGATGTCTGTCCCCACCACAGCAGCTACCAGGGCTGGTGCTGGAAGCCTTACCACCACCAAGGGTGATAGCCAACCATGAACAAAAGATGTTTCCCTTGGGCAAACGTTCCCTGCAGTCCAGCTTTGAGGCTCATGCATAACTAGATTAGGACAAAAGAGCAAAACAACAGAACCCTCCAAGTCCTCTATCCACCAGCAATAGCGCAGCTGCTCAGGCCGCAACGGCTATGTGGGCAGCACTGTTGGTAGGGGTCCGACATTTCACCAAACCATTGTAAAAAATAGATGAGACGTATATTACTGCGCTAGGACTGACACCACCTCGGCATCAGCACAGCTGGAGAAGGAAGGCAGCGTTTTTGCCTGCCATATCACACCTCCGAGGTGCAAGAACACTTCAGCTTTCAGAAAAGTAAGGCATGCATCCTTCCAAGGAAGAAATTTTTTAGCAGTACAGTCCTCTTGAACCTTATTTTTCTCAAATAATTCTATGTGCACCCTTTATCTGCTGTGCTCTTCCCAGGCAATGTGAAGCTGTTCTGAAAGTAAATGGCAAGGTTTTTTTCCCCACTGCTCTGAAATTCTGGGAAGTGTTTTCTGTCTCAAAAATTGCTTGTTGGGATTGTAAATTCAAATTACTGCCATACATTATGGCTTGCCTTGGCAGCAGAGCAGAACCACAGAGCCCAGGAACATATTTCATCCCGGGGAACGTATCAAACTTATGTGTAGTAAGCTAGCGGCAAGAAAAATTGAGCCCGTTTGTGTGCCGCTAGTCACAATCAGCGACGATGTGCAAAAGGAAAACGTTTTCAGAGGCTGAGATGAATGAAGAAGAATGATGGTAGAATGGTATTGGGGAGGAGAGAGAAGTTTACTTTCCATAGGTGCTATAAGTAGCCGTAATTGGCAAGGTGAAGGACACGATATCACGTATATGAGACAAATTGATGGTAAAAGCCCTGGTCAGCATGAGCTCTTTGGGAAAGCGTTGAAAGCAAACCCCAAGGAGAGGCTCCAGCTCCGAGGAGGTTTGCTCTGTGGGAGCATTTGAACAAATTAATAAAGGACCAAATGATGAGGAATAAGGCCCTGGACAAGAAGCTATGTCTGGAGGCTTTTTAAGGGGACACGCAGGGAGCTCATCAGCCTTTGGCTGTGCCAAGGGTAGTGGAGATCGAGGGCTTTGGGGGTACCTTTGAGGAGAGATTGGTCCAAATAGCATGAAGGGCAAGAGGAGAGACCAATAACTCATGAGCCACTAGCACTAATAAAACCTGAAAGAATTCAAATAGAATAGGAGCCTCTGGCCTGAGTCCATGGATCTCATGTCTTTATTTATGAGATGTTATTGCCAACTGAAACTCACCATAAAACATCTCCTGCCACGGCCAAAAGGGGTCTAGCAAACCTCATTCCCTCTTCACAGTCTGGAGCACAGAGATAATGTCCCTACAGACACCCTGGAGACCGTTTACCCTGATAACGGTCCCTGTGTTTTTATCCCTTTCCTTCAGGTTTGGTCTGTGGCTTTCTCTCTGCGGATGTAAGTCTTCTCTGAGCAGATGTTCTCCATACCTGTCTCTCATGTAGATACGCTACCNTGGTTTGGGTTGTTGCTGAGCTCTCCAGGCTTTTTCTGCTCCTCACACCACCCCACCCGCGGGTAGGCTGGGAGTGCACAAAAGGCTGGGAGGAGACACAGCCGGGACAGCTGACCCCAGGGGACCAAAGGGGTCTTCCCTGCCATGTGGTGTCACGCTCAGTGTATAAAACTGGGGGAAGAAGAAGGAAGGGGGGATGCTCAGAGTGATGGCATTTATCTTCCCAGGTCACTGTTAGGGGTGATGGAGCCCTGCTTTCCTGGAGATGGCTGAACACCTGCCTGCCCATGGGAAGCGGTAAAGTAATTCTTTTAATTCTTTGTTTTACTTTGCATGTGTGCGGCTTTTACTTTACCTATTAAAGTGCCTTTATATCAACCGATGTTTTTTTTCTCACTTTTAGTCTTCCAAGTCTCTTCCCCATCCTAACCAGGGGAAATGAGCTGCATGGTCCTAGTTGCCACTGGGAGCTAAACCATGGCACAGCTAGAGAGACACAATCACAACTTCTTGCGTTGGCATATGCATTTGGTGTGGCATGGCATGATATTGAGTTTCAGAGGTGGGTGGATGGGAGGAGGAGGGAGCCTGACTTTACAAACATGGTCCAGAGCCTAACTGCAATGGTGGTTACCAAGAGACCTTGGAAAAAAGATGGTCTCCGCTGGATGTCTGTCCCCACCACAGCAGCTACCAGGGCTGGTGCTGGAAGCCTTACCACCACCAAGGGTGATAGCCAACCATGAACAAAAGATGTTTCCCTTGGGCAAACGTTCCCTGCAGTCCAGCTTTGAGGCTCATGCATAACTAGATTAGGACAAAAGAGCAAAACAACAGAACCCTCCAAGTCCTCTATCCACCAGCAATAGCGCAGCTGCTCAGGCCGCAACGGCTATGTGGGCAGCACTGTTGGTAGGGGTCCGACATTTCACCAAACCATTGTAAAAAATAGATGAGACGTATATTACTGCGCTAGGACTGACACCACCTCGGCATCAGCACAGCTGGAGAAGGAAGGCAGCGTTTTTGCCTGCCATATCACACCTCCGAGGTGCAAGAACACTTCAGCTTTCAGAAAAGTAAGGCATGCATCCTTCCAAGGAAGAAATTTTTTAGCGGTACAGTCCTCTTGAACCTTATTTTTCTCAAATAATTCTATGTGCACCCTTTATCTGCTGTGCTCTTCCCAGGCAATGTGAAGCTGTTCTGAAAGTAAATGGCAAGGTTTTTTTCCCCACTGCTCTGAAATTCTGGGAAGTGTTTTCTGTCTCAAAAATTGCTTGTTGGGATTGTAAATTCAAATTACTGCCATACATTATGGCTTGCCTTGGCAGCAGAGCAGAACCACAGAGCCCAGGAACATATTTCATCCCGGGGAACGTATCAAACTTATGTGTAGTAAGCTAGCGGCAAGAAAAATTGAGCCCGTTTGTGTGCCGCTAGTCACAATCAGCGACGATGTGCAAAAGGAAAACGTTTTCAGAGGCTGAGATGAATGAAGAAGAATGATGGTAGAATGGTATTGGGGAGGAGAGAGAAGTTTACTTTCCATAGGTGCTATAAGTAGCCGTAATTGGCAAGGTGAAGGACACGATATCACGTATATGAGACAAATTGATGGTAAAAGCCCTGGTCAGCATGAGCTCTTTGGGAAAGCGTTGAAAGCAAACCCCAAGGAGAGGCTCCAGCTCCGAGGAGGTTTGCTCTGTGGGAGCATTTGAACAAATTAATAAAGGACCAAATGATGAGGAATAAGGCCCTGGACAAGAAGCTATGTCTGGAGGCTTTTTAAGGGGACACGCAGGGAGCTCATCAGCCTTTGGCTGTGCCAAGGGTAGTGGAGATCGAGGGCTTTGGGGGTACCTTTGAGGAGAGATTGGTCCAAATAGCATGAAGGGCAAGAGGAGAGACCAATAACTCATGAGCCACTAGCACTAATAAAACCTGAAAGAATTCAAATAGAATAGGAGCCTCTGGCCTGAGTCCATGGATCTCATGTCTTTATTTATGAGATGTTATTGCTAACTGAAACTCACCATAAAACATCTCCTGCCACGGCCAAAAGGGGTCTAGCAAACCTCATTCCCTCTTCACAGTCTGGAGCACAGAGATAATGTCCCTACAGACACCCTGGAGACCGTTTACCCTGATAACGGTCCCTGTGTTTTTATCCCTTTCCTTCAGGTTTGGTCTGTGGCTTTCTCTCTGCGGATGTAAGTCTTCTCTGAGCAGATGTTCTCCATACCTGTCTCTCATGTAGATACGCTACCAGCAATTCATTGGATGCAATGGTAGTGTTCTTTTTCTCCTCTAGATGCCCAGAAAGCCAGTCCTGCAAATCCCCTGAATGCATGTAACTGAAGTGACTTATCCCTGTCAGAGTCAGATACGAGAGTTTTCATACCACCACTGGACAAAATCATGGGTCACCTAGCTTTATCTAAGGGAGCCTAGATTGCAGGAGAAAAAACACAGAGCTGCCGATGATTACAGTACTTTATCCTCTGCTCGTGTTGGTTTGTTTTCAGTAGTGAAGCCAGCTTTATAGGAAACAGTTCATTATTCCTTATCGACAGCAAGAATTCAAAGGGAAATGGAAGGGTGGAAAGTGGCCAGCAGGTTTTTCTGGGTTCATCCCCTTTTTCTGAGCGAAACAGGCCTTTTGCAGCTGCAGCTTCCCAGCCTACCTCTCTCTGCAGCACACCAGGGTGGTGAACGTGTGCTGCGGGCACCAGGGCCAGGTAGCACCCATAAGAGAAAACCCAAGGAGATGCCCCGCATCCCCATCTAGGGGGTCACCACCTCTGGCTGTTCTCCTCCACTGGTCAGGAAGAGGAAATTAAGCCATTTTATGGCTACAGTTTAGGTGATACCCTTCCTCGGCAGGTAAGGTCTCTCAGTACGCAGGAGTCATGCCCATCCTAACCCGTGCACCCGCTTCTCACCACCCTGAGCTGCCCTGGGCATGGTTAAGGGGCAATTCCCATGCTCTGGCAAACAGAGAAACACTAAGGATCCCCAGGTATTATTCAGGTCAGAAAGGTTTTTAAGTTACCAGGACAGGAAATTGGATGGGGAGGGGGAAAGGTGCCCTGACTCTTCCCTTCACCATCAAGACTAGGCAGAATTAAGCTGCCTGGTTTTTTTCAAGTGGGATGCAGTCACTGGTGTGATTTTATCCCATGTAGGATGAGAGAATGGATCATATGAGGAACGGCTTCAAGTCAGGATCTCGGTGGAATTGTTTTTCCAACTCAGTTACTAAAGCATTTTATTCTTCTGGGCTTTCAATCCTACCATAGCCAGGAGTCCCAAATCGCACTTGTGGTAAGTGCTTTTTCACATCTTTGTAGGTGAAACACTGAAGTACCATTGAGCTCCCACCCTGATTTTTCTAATTGCAGAATCATTGGGGTGATGGGACCCAAACACGGAGACTGGGCCTGTCCCATACACTGTCTTGTTGTCTCCAGGAATTTGAAATGTACAGAACAAAACCGAAGTCATTATTTCTCCAGCATTTTGCTATTCAGACCCCATATGGCTCAAATATTTTAGGGCAAGACATAGCCAGAAGACAGCACGACCATTTCACGAAAGCCTTGGCTACAGACTGCCGCCCATCAATCCTCCGTGTCTGGAGGAGACCTGGCCAACAGCGGTGTCCCACTGGCTGGCTTGGTGAATTTATCGTTGCCCATCTTTCTTCCCAGGATCATCATTCAAATCTTTCCTGTCCTGTCCTAAAATGTCATTATGATGAGACAGATGAAGGGAATGAAAGTGGAAGTAGAGCCGTAAAGCAGCAAGCACAGTATAGTCAGAAAGTAAGTTTAAAAGTTATTGGTCTCCTTCGGACTTCTGAGAACATAAGTGGCATTCCCTCCTTCTGCCCTTGCTGTTTGTAAAATTAAATTACTAGAATGTAATATCTGGTTTCATTTACTCTTATTTTGGATATGTTTCATTAATCCTCTGTTAACGCTTTACAGCGTGACTATTCTTAATGAGAAACCTTAATCCTGGTGTGGGAAGGAAATACTAGCGGAGTGAGACATACATGACCGTGCAGCTCCAGCAAGCTAGATGGCATACCGTCCCGTGCTGGAAAAAGGAGCTGCTGAAGTAAAACTAAATATTTATATTTGCAAGCTAAAAGCAACTGGCTCTTTTTGAATGTCCCACACATAAATACGGAAGTGTTTATTTTACGACACTTTGAGGCTCATGAAATCAAATTAGCGTCAAATGAATTGGCTTGATATTAATGAAGGGAAACAGAAAAATGAGATCTACAGTATTTAAAATAGGTATAGCTATTCTATATGTGTGTGGGCATCTTTAAAGAAGCAGGCGCAAGTTCACTGAACTGGCACAAAGAGAAGCACTTTCACCTCCATTTTATACAAAAAGGGTGAAATTGAGGCACGAGGCAGTTGGTATCTTTGGTGTTGCTCCACAGCTCGGCTGGTAAGAAGAAGAGGTGTTGCTAAGTCTCCTCTCACACTTCCCCCTCTCGCGCGTGGAGTGCTTTCGCTTGTCTTTGCCTCAAACATTTGATCCATCAAGGTGTGACGCAGCCCTGGCTTTATCAGCCCATGCAGAGCATCTTCACAGGTGCGTGTTATGGAGTACCTTCGCAGCTCTGCAGTCAGGAAGGATTATTCATTCTCATGGCAAGGGAGCAGACTTGTCACTCCTCCAGCCTCATCAAGCCTGCAGCAGCAGCTATCCTGCTTATGAGCGAGAACAACAACAATCACAATTTTTTTTTAATCCCGTCATGGATTCAAATGTGCCTTATTCAGTCTAAGCAGCAACAGCGATAACTCCAAGGTGGATAAATTTTGCATATTTAATAGATAAATTTGCTTTCCACTGAGGGGGGACAGGACTCCATCCCACTTTATGCTCCCCAGGGAGGAACTCAGCTTCCATTAGAAGTGGGTCTGGCACCACGTGCATCGTGCGTCTCGTTACGCAAGAGGAGCCAAATGGCAGAGTTGTATCTAGACCCCGTAAAACTGTCGGAGTAACTGGCAAAGTGCAATTATTTATGATTCACGGTTCATTTGTTTACAATAACGTTTTGCATAACAAATAAATGAGAATTTTGAAATCTGCTTGTGCGCAAGTCCACGGTTATGGAAAGTGGGGAGGTTCATCCAATAAATAATTTACTGTGAATTAAACATTCATCACCAGTACTAGCAAAGCAATAAAAGTCTTTGTTTGCAGTCCTTTTTTTTTTTTTTTTAGATTGTTTTTTGATGATGGATCTAAGCCTTTAGTGTACATGTAGACTTTCAATATCTTCAAGGGATTGTTTTCACCCTCTGAATTTTACTTCAATCTACTACAAAACTAGGAGATACTTTGCAAAGTATATATCTAAATACACAGACCGGAGAGACTCAACATTTCAGTGACTCGGATCTTGGACCTCGAATCAAATAAATCAAATCAGGGAAACATTTTCAGTGAAGAGATATTGAATCCGTGTGAATTGTGTCTAAATTGTAAACCCATATATCTTTTTTATTAGTAGTATGCTTTTCTCTTTTGGATGATGGGTGAAAATGCAGGGTCAAAATCAATGGTTTATTGCTACAGATTGTTAAAAGCCAAGCGTGTCTGCAGGCTACTGCTGAATTTCACTTGCTTTATCTCATAGCTATAAGATAATTTGCAGCAATTTGCTGTAAGGTTTCTGCGATTTCCGAAGAGCCAACAGTTTAATCCAGGTTACGTGGCTTTGGTTTTATTTACTATTACACAGGAGCTTCTTTTTGGAGAAGAATACAGATTTTTACAAGTATTCAGACCAGGCAAATATTTGATGACAATTACTAAGACGGAACAATATTTTCTCAGAAATAATTTTCCTTCTCCAGGGGAGGAGAAAAAAAGTGGTTTCATTTTTGTGGGAAATAGTTGAAACATGAGACAAAAGCGTTAAGCTTTTTTGTGTGCGTGTGTAAAGCTATCAGAAATGTCATGTTTTATTGCTTTTGGCACTGGCACACGTTGTTTTCCAGCTCCACCGTTCGTGTTTCAGCGCATACAACCTTACACAACATGATACGCATGTCACTTTGGTTGTCCTATGTAATATGAAATTCCCGAGAAAGAGGATGGGATGACTCGGATGGAGGAAGCGCAGCCGCACAGCTGGCCTGGAGAAGTGCAGTGCATTTTGATGCTCCTCGTGACTACCAAAGAACGAAGCCCATGAGATGTATGGTGGCTTCTGCTCCGCACGAACCTCCAGCAGGGTTGCAGAGAGGCATTAAAACTTTGCTCGTTTTGCAGTAGTTGCAGTCCGAAAAAGTGGGATGAAAAAGTCCTAAAAAGTGGGAAAAGTTGGTTACAGCCTAAAAGCGGGGTATCTGCGGTGGACTGCACAAGTCTCGCAGCTTTCGATGCAAAGATCAACCATCAGCCCCGACCGCTCGTCCCCGCAGCAGCCAAGACTCAAACCAGAATTCACACGTTCCACAGGCAGCGGCTTATTTCTGGGTCAGCCGTAACCTTTTCCTGCTTGTAACGATGTCGGCTGCTCTGCAGTTATATCCAGCTTGGAGAGGGCTTTTTGCTTATTTTTGCTTCAGTCTCTCACCGTAGGAATAGAAAATGTAGCCTGCCGGTGTAGAGCGAAAACGTATGTGTCTGTTGATCTGGTGGAGCTCAGGCCAGCTCTGTTATTGGCTTTGCTATTGGCATTCTAGTACGAGAACAGAACCTGCCTCGTTGAGGCGGATTTTCATAAAGCATTTTTAAATTATTTATACTCCTTCTTCAGGTATTAATTTTAAGGACTGAGAGAGGCTTGGGCCATTGCATTAAATATATTAACATGTAGCTTTGAGAGTATTTCTGGGCACGTATGCTAAATTTGAAAATCCAATGTACTTGCAAAATTGCAAGTATAAATCAAACAACTAAAGCATTTCCTCAGACCAATGGTTTTAAGTGCTCTCAACAGCTGGAAAAAGTACAGACTCTTTGCTATGCAAAATTGGCGTGTATGGATTTGGAGCATAGACAGACCTTTGCTAAACTACAGCAATCCGTCATGTTTAAATGTGTTTGTTGTTAGCAGGGCACAAGCGTGATTTGATTACCGTGGTGTTCTGAAAAAAAAAAAAAAAAAAAAAAAAAAAAATATCCCCAAATTGAAAAAATCCAAAAAAAAAAAAAAAAGGGTTTTGGGAACCAGCTTAAGTTAGAAGGGGGAGTTGTGGTTGTCACCTCCGGTGTTTTCTGTTTTGACTTCTTAGAGCTTTTTTTGGAGGGAAATGGACAAGAAATTAGCAAAATATTTAAGAATTCGGGCAAGCACATGACCTTCAGAGGGAAATTTAAGACTGCAGCACATGAAGTCCTAAATTATTTATATAGTTCATCATCAATCTTAGCAGTTAAAAATAGCCCCTTAACTTTTTCCACATAAATCCTCCCGGGGTGCTGGGCTGCCTGAGGGCACTGGGGGAGCCCGTCCCGTGCCTCCTTGTGCCCCTGGAGATGCCACAACCCAGGAGACCCAGAGGGGGAGCGGGGTGGAGGGGCAGAGGGGGGTTATAAAGCTCCCTGAATGGGGAAGATGTGGAAGAAAACAGAGAGAGCTGTGAACTACTTAGTGATCACTGATCCCACTTCAAGTCTCCGTGGCATCTTCTGTGGCTGGCTAGATGAGAAATCCAGCTAGCTTGCTGAATTAATTGCACTAAGGCTTGCTAATTTTACAGTGCAATGAGCTTCGCTCTCTAGAACATCCAACTCCTTCAGCTTTACTTGGAAAATTCACCTTCTATGAAGCAAGAAGTTCGGGCTACTTCCACCGGAAGAGTTCATTGAGACACTCCACCCCAAAAAGCTTTTGAGTTAGAACGAATGACCGCAGTTTTGCAAGTACCTCCTCAGTTACCGGTGTGCGAGGAGAGGACCTGGATACCACCTGGAGGAGAGCTGGTCCAGGGTGCCAGCCCCCATGGTACCACCTGGAGGAGAGCTGGTCCAGGGTGCCAGCCCCCATGGTACCACCTGGAGGAGAGCTGGTCCAGGGTGCCAGCCCCCATGGTACCACCTGGAGGAGGGCTGGTCCCGGGTGCCAGCCCCCATGCAGCGTGTCCTCCTTCACCGACAACCTGCAGCGCCTCAGCAGATAAAGGCACACACCTGCTCTGTGCCAAAGTGGTGGAATTGCCTTCCCTGGAGGTATCTAAAAGATGAGTGGACGTAGAGCTTAGCGATACAGTTTAGTGACGGTTTTTGTCAGGGTTGGGTTGATGGTTGGACTCAATGATCTGAAAGGTCCCTTCTAACCTAGATGGTTCTATGAATCTAAGATTCTACGATTCTGTGATGTGGAAGGATTAGCAGTTGTCCTGAATCCAGAGAAATCAGCTTGTGACCATCAGTAAAAGGAATTGAAGACCACAATTGCACATCAATGTGGACCTCTGGTGCTCATAATGGGCAGACGGTTGCAGGAGACGAAAGCAGATTCTAAGTCAAAGATATTTTTCTTTAGTTATAACACACATGGGAATTAGGAATAATGACTGTGTCCTGGCACTTTGATAGGAGCCTGGGGAGAAAAGCTGCCAAACGCAGTACTGAAAAACAATGACAAAGTATTGATCATTTTCAGCAACAGGCATATGCTGAGTTTAACTATGCAAACAGCCTTAGGTACAAAGGTCTTACATAATTAATGAAACGAATTCCTGTATTCTTATTGCCCAACACAAACAAGTAAACAAAAACCAAACAGTGAGCCGTTCTGTTCTATTCTTTATGCTAATGATGTTTCTAAAATTCCCCAAGTGCAACAGGTATTCCTCTAAACTTGGGAAAGAAAAAAAGAAAAATGAGCTGGTAGGCAGAATCCAAGTAAGATCTTCATTTTCTAATGAATTTTCTTTCCTTTGAACATTGGCATTCTTTTGTTTTCCTTTCCAAGATGTAGCTGTAAACCAGTTTATCAGATACAAATAAAATTTTCTTAAATTCAGCAGAGGAGAATAATGAATTGGTTTTATAGGCCTATAAAACAATCTGAGTCTGTGGGCGTTTTGAAGTAATGGTGTCAATTAGGGTCTGTAATGTATTCTGGGAGATATCATAAGAAACGTGGCAGCAAACTCTTTTTTTTTTTCCTTTCAAAATGATCACCTGCAATATGCAATAAAATGCGAGGATGTACTCATAAAAGAACCATTGCAGTATCCTCCCTAATATATATGCAAATATTTCATCACTTTGAAACTTTGAGGCACACGAGAAAGCTGTTAGAAATTAACATCAGCTTCCAGTTGCCACGTAAATCAAAGCAACGGCTCTTCTCTAAATAAAGTACCCGATTAGGGAAGGAAGCTACTTTGATTAAACGCTGATGGGAATTGGCCCTGCTCGGCATCGTTGCCGACGACAGGCAGAGCCTGGCTCTCTTCCTTTGCAAACGTTGTTCCCAATCTTGGGACCATCACCTTTGCCAGGTGAGGACTTTTGCAGTTTAAAGGAAATGATTGTCCTCTTTGGTCACCGCATCAAACTGGGTACATTGTTCTGGGGGAACCCCAGAAGTTGAGAGGGGATACTCTAGTTAAAGCCCTTTCCTCTGAAAACCTCTGAAATCACAGACAGGGACATGTTCTCTGCTCTTTGTAACAAAAAGTCCGATAATTCTGCAGGAGACTTCACCCTTCACGGCAGCAGGAGGCAGCAGGATGCCTGCCCTCATTAATGCATTTCTGGGATAAAGCAGCCTGGAGGCAATAATCAACATTTTCCCAAAGTTTATTTAAGTGGGAAAAAAATACATATTTCTCTTTAGGACTGGATTGTCACAACAAAATGACTACAGGGAAGACTGAGCAGAAGGTCAAAGTACAGTAGTGCCCACTGTGATGGCCCAGTGGGCAGCGTCCATTCAGGAGCAACAGTTGCTCAAGAGGCAGCTTGTTTTTTAAGGTCCATGAAGTATATTCTTGCCCTCAACGGATGGAGAAAATGATCATTTAGTCTGTTAAAGAAGACTGTAAATGTGAAATCGTTTGCTCCCAACCAGACGGGGAGGTACAGAAAAATGGTGGTAAGAACCAAAAGATACAGACAGGGCGCCAAACTCATTTTCACTTGTCCTCCTGTGTACGCATGCTTTTCTGTGCATAATCAGCCTTTTTATCCATCCCTGCCAGCTGAACGTTGAAAACAGTATCTAACGCTGTACAGAACTCAGAAACTCAGGCCAGCTAATGAACGCAGTGGTTTCGCAGCCTGCAGGGTGTCCTGCGGGCTGCCTGGTGATGCCCTGCAACCCTCTGTTCTCGAACACAAACGAAATGGCATCGTGGGCGTAGAGACGGACACTCTGCAACAGCTCGTCTAAGCTCCTGCCCTGCTAATGCAGACTCATTCCCCACTGGCAAGCGCGTTCTCCTTCTAGTCTAACTTTAAACGTATCAAGTAGCGAGGCTCGCGTGGAAGTTTATGTCACAGGATAATTGATCTCGCTGTCAGAAACAGAGCCGAGAAAATAACTCACGGCGAATAATGTGTTCAATGAAGGAAGTTCCTTCCCTCGCTCGTGCGCGTCGTTGGTGGCAGATCATGAGTCCCTTGACCGCATTCAGTCTTCGGAGTGTTTTGTACGCTGGCTTGCCAACAAGCAGAGGGACGACCATTGCAGGTGCAGCCTTCCAGGGCTGCTTGGGCTGGTTATTCGTAACATTTCCTTGCTGGACACAAAACTCACGTTCAGCAGGAGGATCTGAGCAAAGCACCGAGGCTCATAATCTCTCAGGAAAAGAAAAAAGAGGAGGGAACACCAGTGAACGGCCAAAGGCAGGAAGACTCTTATTGGCAAGGAGGACACACACGCGGGATACGAGCTGTTTTCCTAAACGCCTCCCCTGTATCTTCAACACCATGAAGAGAGGTGGTTTGCTGAGGCAGCCTTGTTGACATCCAGCAACATTTCTTACTGAATCCCTGTCACTGTGAATCATCATCGCTCCTGCACTCATTCGAGCACTGTATAGACCCCAGAACTCAATACTTCTTCACCTCTGTTTTAGACAGGGTCCCTAACTCACGTCAGAGCTGAGGACAGACCCTGGATATGATCCTCAGCTCTTTTGGTCCATAGTATTTCTGAAAAATTCCGAAAGGACGGCGTGTCAAGGAGAAAAAAGTGAAAATTTCTGCCTACTGTGAAATTTCAGAAAAGGAAACCTTTTTGCCAACTGAATGTCGAACATTTTAGATCTAAACTCCAAGGAGAGATGCACCATGTGCCAAAGCTCTACTCTGTTTTTTGCAGAGATTAAAAGCCGTAGTTTAGTTTGCATTAGGGAGTATGTTTACATATTCTTTGTGAGTTATATAGCATAGAAAATGTTGCCCATTAAACAACTGTGATTGAAAGCTCACGACTCCTCTCCAAGAACTGACATTTCTTTGCCTTCCCTCGCTGGGGAAGAGTTTATGATGTACGTGCTCCCCACACAAGCCATGGTGTTGCTCATTCCTGAGGTGAGATGTCTTTTTTTTTGGGCAGACATAAGGGGGAAATGGTGGGAGAGCAGCAAGGTTACCAGTACTGAGGAGCAGTGCCTTCGGATTTAGCTTGGTCTTATGAAAAGCAAAATGCACAGGAGAGGAAAGAAAGAAGGAGCGCAGGTTTTGGCTGCAGCCAGACGAGCAGACATGGTTTATTAACTAGTACAGAGCCACAACGACAGGAAGGAATAGCTGCTCCTACCAGCAGCATGGAAAGTCCAGCAGCGTGGGGGCTCGCATTGACTGCTTTTATATTCCTTCACGGGAACAGCTATTAACTCAGTCCTGCTGATTGCAAAACCCAGGAATTTCATGCTTTGAAGAACTATAATAATGCCTTTGTATGTGCTTATACGATGGAAAAAAAGGAGAGGCAAGGCCTTTGCTTTCACGTTAGAGAAGAGTTCTGGGTAAAACTAGAAACAGGTTGGATGCGGTGGAAAAAATTCAGGTAGTACATTTTGTTCCCATGAGGATGCCTTGTTTATAAATTGCTTCTGGATCCTGCACTCCTGTGGTGAATTATTGACTCTGCTTAGCCCCCAGAAGCATGACTGATTGGTAGGAGAAAGCTCCGCGGTGGTCTCCAGCCTTCTGCTCCTCTCTCCACCTCCCATGTCCACCTATGGCGACACAGCCCTGCCACTTGGGAAGGAAGCGCCAGGCACAGGCTCCGCCATCTGGAAATGCTAAGCAGGGAGGCAGGACCTGTGGAAGGGTCTTTTGAGGGTGGTTTAGTGCCGAAGTATTTTGGGGTATTTCCACAGAGTGGAAAATGGAAAAAGCTGATGTTCACAACAGCACGCAGGTACCACCAGCCCACTGGTGGGCATCAGCTGGCTTCTCTCTCCAGCAGCGGGGGACTCCAAAATACATGGTCCTGAAGCCAAGGTGAAGGGGGAAAAAAAAAAACAACTCATTGAGAAACCAGTAGTTAAGGCACAGAAGGCCTTGTTTAGTCGTGTTCCCATTATTTGTTATTTACAGTAGCACCCAACTGGCGTGTGCCTCTTCCCGGGCAGTCCTTGCTGTGTGGAGCTCATCACCAGACTGACAGATCAATATGCAGATGCTGAGAAGATAAACTATTCCAGGGTCCCAAGTGCAAGATGGAGGTAGCTTCCCCCTGCACCAGGACAGGGGAAACACAGAAAATTCCTGTTCTCTGGACTGCTGTAGGAGGCCTTAAGAACCGAAAGGACAACTGCGTAGCAATGGATTTGAAAGGCAGTTTCACATCTTTTTGGTTGCTTACGTTTTATTAGAGGAAAATCAACCATTCAGAGAAGGGTTTGTGAGTAGGCACATCTTTTTCTTTCTTTGCATACCCACCAGGGCTTGTGCTGGCACAACGCGTTAAGTGTGCGTGCCACGCTATAACTTGGTGTACAGAGTAAAAGACAGAAAGAAAAAATTATTCCTTCCATGACATTTTCCCATTCTAACAGTTGCCAGACTTTCATAACACTTTTTAATGCCAGTAAAAGACATTGCTTCGGATGACAAAACTAGAATGCTCTTGCTCCTTTCTCTGCATGCGAAGGCCACCGTGTCCTCCACAGGACAAGGTATTCAACCGCCGTGCAACGTTACTGCCCTGCATGGATGTCGGCAAGGGGGTTACGCTGGAGCTGGAGCTCAGACGCAGTCCCGAAAGGATTTGTGAGTAAGTGCTGGTTCTTGTATCCGCACCTTTTTGCAGCCCACGCAGGCAAAATCCCACTTGCGCCATTCCTTTTAAAGCAGTGTCATTTATAAAATCAATTCGTAGCTATGAATTTCAATGAGAACGTTGTGTTGTGTGCCAGGCAGCCAACACCTCGCCTGACTCTTCAGGGATAATTAAGCCAGTTAGCTTAGCTAATGGGATGGCTGAACCCGGGGAGTTGAAAGGGTATGTTTGGACAAGCATACACAGCTTATCGCAGCTCGGAGCCAACAAGAAATTGCGCTCCCAGTCTTGCTAGAATGATCATTTCTAGCTCCTGGGGGCTGGTCACATTTTCTTCGGCAACCTCACCTTTCGTCCAACTGCCCTCTAAGCAAAATTCAACTGCCCATGTTTGCGGAAAGTCTAAATCTAGCCCATCTTCTGAAAATTACTAGAGTTCTACTTTGGCCTTAGCTATCTCTTTCACCACGGATCACGAACTTCTGACGAAATACAGAGAGTTCTTCAATGTTACCTGCCGTGCTTTCTGCCTCTGCCCTGCCTTGAGGCTCAAATGTTACTTCCACAGTAATGGATCAAAGCAATCAAGGCAATGGGAAGAAGTCGTTTATTAGTGGCATTTAAAAATGAAAAGAAACAAGTTCCTGAACGAAAATCAAAAGAGGGGAAAAATAACAATTTTTAATTGCAGGAAGCACACAGATGAGGGAAATAACTCTAGAGGAAGCATAAAGAGCCATCATTTCTAGAGAAAAGAGGAGAGGCGCAATCTGCTACATGATTTGGGGCTTTTTGTTTGAATGACGCTGAGCAACCCTTCTTTTTTAGCTGATGCCTAGGAATACAAATTGTCTACTAAACATCCGCAGCTGCAGGCTGCTCTGCTATTGGAGCGGCTGCAGAATGTCACTGCTGTTTGCTTTGTGTAGGGGAGCGGAGCGGGAAGCGTTCACAGGCAGACAAAGACCACAGTAGCTTTGCCGCGACCTGTGTATTAAGCCTGTGGTTTTTAATTTCCCCCCCCCTCCTCCTTTTATCCCGCTCCTCATGCTTTGTTCCGTACGAGGATGGGAAGTGGCAGCACAAGGAAAACTGAACAGCCCGGGCTTGGTCAGACCCGTGTTCACTTTGAGATAATTATTATTTACTGCTTGCAATACAGTAGGATCTAGGAGCCCTGGTCGTGGCCCAAGGTCTTCTTTTTCAAGGGACAAATGCAGGCTAAGGCAATGTAACCTTTTAAAGGACTAAAGATTTATTGATTTTTTTTTTTTAAGGATGTCTGTAGTAGGCAAAGTGTAATCCATAATGCAGCAGATCACGTTATAAATAACACACGAATGGCGTACTGCGAGCCGAACAGAATGCAAAGCACAGCTTTATCAAAAGCTGGAAAGAGTCATAGCGTGCAAAAAAGACCACACTGAGCCTCAAGATGCGAAACTCCTACGACTCTCTGGGATTAGCTATGACGTGCATCTTCCACCTTCAAATATGAGTGATTAGCAAGAGCAGTAAAGGAAGCCCTGGGAAGGTTATATATTAGCACGTTGCTAAAGTTCGGGGTTGCTTTAGAGTCCATCTTCTCTCTAATTCACCACTGCTGGGAAACCAAAGCCTCTATTTTTAAAAAGAGTGACTCAATTATAATACAATGTTAGACAACAAGACAAAGGTCAAACAGTCACATTTTACACATTTTAGTATAGTCGTGTAAAATACAATATCCGTGTTGGGCCACGCAGAGGAATACTGTCCCTTCAGGATGAAGTGTGCCATGTGCGCGTGGAAATCTCAAAATACATAATGTTCCTCTTCACCTCTGAATTCCTTCATTTAACGTCAGATAAAATCACCACTGTTCAGTCATGAAGTGTGTGAATCCCACTGTCTTCCCACTGCCTGCCTGGGGGGTGGGGGCTTTGTTCTATCTGACTTTGAGGGACGCTCCTGCCCATAGGACCGAGTCGTCTGAATAGATGGATACAGAAGGCAAAGTGAATTGCGTCAGGAAACAGAGACAGCGAATCGTACAGGGCTTTAAATCATTTCAGCTACCTGCATTTATCAGAAAAAAAAAATCTAAATAACAAACTTGCTTAACTTGCATCTCTCCAATCCAAGCCATTCCTTAGTCACATTTTAATATCCAGCCATTATGCTATTCAGACACACTTGGAATAATTTTGGTCGTGTTTTGAATAGCTAATCAACTAAAAGACTATACCCGAGTCCTATAAATTAAACTTGGATTCATAAAATAAATATACCCCAGTTGCATCAGGCATGTGCAACACTTCAAATTGGGGATATTACGATTAATAACAGATCTGAATGTTAATTTGCTTTATTTTTCATAGTAAACATATTATTGAAATACAGTTAATCAAATTCATGTGACGTATGCTACATGTAGTAGCGCGAGTACAGATTTTTGTGGTAAAAAAGGAGAGCTGAAGTGCTATTAAGAGACAGAAATGTGCAGTTCAATGAAAATAACTATGTTTCGGACTCTCATGCTTCACAGCAGGAGGGGAACGGGGGTAAAGAGGAAAAAGGAGAGGAAAAAGAGGGGAAGGATTAAATCAGAGGCAAAAAAGACACGCAAAGATGTTGAAAGGTGGGTAAATACTTTGAAAGAAAAATGCAACAGCTTTGTAAACTAGACTAGTCTTCGTCTCTTGCTGTTGAATGTAGCACACTGAAATGAATGCCCGTTTACTGAAGTTTTCTCTGGTTTAGGCGAGTATTTGTGGCTATATGAGTAGCTTGACTGGGTCAGGGTGGTCTCATAGCTGAGCATGAAGTGCGGTCACTGATACGCGTGCTCATTTCCGCTGACAGAACAGGGCTTGATGAGTTGCACTGCACTTCCGCTCCGTCAGTTGATTAAGACATCTTTTCAGGAGGAGGTGTCTCCAAAGTCTCCTTCAACCAGGGATTGAGTGAGTGTGATTTCTCCGTGTGCCACAGCACCGCAGACCGTGTGGGACCATCCCCGTCTCACACGACAGGACTCGTCTCCAGCCCTCCCCTGGCTGACGTCAGAACAAGAGGCAACGGGCACAAACTTGACCATGGGAAGTCCCACCTAAACATGAGGAGGAACTTCTTGACTTTGAGTGTGGCAGAGCACTGGCACAAGCTGCCCAGAGAGGTGGTGGAGTCTCCGTCTCTGGAGACATTCCAAACCCACCTGGACACGTCCCTGTGCCACCTGCTGTAGGTGACCCTGCTCTTGCAGGGGGGTTGGACTGGGTGATCTCCAGAGGTCCCTTCCAACCCCTACCGTTCTGTGATTCTGTGACCCGAAGGTAATAAGGCAAAGTTCTGAGAGTTCCTCTCTTTTTGAGAGAAGCTCATCAAAGACAAGGGAATCTTGGAGTGATGTACTGAAGAAAGCACGCAATAGCAGCAAGAATTACAAGTTTTCTCTGGTTTTAAGTATATTGCTGGTTTCCAGTAATATTTCTCATGGTAATAATATTAGGAGCAATTCTTAAGCCAGTGTAATTTGCTAAAGTGCAGCTGCATGCTGTTTTTTCTCTCTCCTGCAGTTGAGAACGTTTTTAATATAAATAGTATTTTACCTTCCTATAAGCCCAGGAGAACTGTAGAACCGTTCATAAGTACTGATGACCCGATTTCTGAGAGCAGTTACTGAAATTGTGTATAATTTGGAGTTCTGTGCCCACGTATGTCTGAAAGCCACCTTCAGCCATCCAGAACTCAGGTGTACGGCTGGAACCACCTCTGTGGGTCCTCTCTGTAACCAAATGAAAGAGTCGGGTAGCTCTAAAGACCAGCGATGTGCATAAAATATACCCGTAAATGATACACTGAAGGTGCTTCTCTCTCCCTGTGACTACAGAGAAAGCTGGGACAAAAGTGACAGAGAGCCTAGGCAGCTGACTTGGACCAAAAGTTTATTTTTTTAGTGTTTTTTTAGTGTTAGAGGTAGGTGAGCAGAACCACATCCTAATTCACCATATGTTCACTTATTCTGAGATTGTATAAAAGGCGATCTGGCTAGAAAGGCAGTTCTGCTTTCCCATCATGTCTGTGTGGAGATCTGCACTTAAACCTACCTATTTTATTACTTTAAGTGTTTTATTTCCAATATAATCACACATGGCTTATATCAGACAGGTGCTAAGCATTTTATTAAACTGCTTACGGAAACAGCTAAAGGTGGTGAGAGGTGACACACTGAAATTTGAATTATTTTCCCTTAGCTAAAGGAAAGCAAAACAATTACCGCTATAACTATTGAATGTTTGAACATTAGCGTGTTCTTAAAAATATATTGTTACTTTATGGGGTTGCTACTTATCTCAGAAAGGCAATTCTGCTGGAAATTTGGCTATTAGGAGCTGCTGAAATTAAAAACCGGGCTGAGCAGCGTCACAAGAAAATCGTCTGAAGGGATTAATTGATTCTACACTGGAACGTAACTCTTCACTCAGCAGCTCTGTTCAGTGTCACTTCTTTAAAATTAGGAGTGAATTTCAGCTGAGAAACAGAATAGCTCACAAAGGCTGCAGAATGGCCTGCCTGGGATTGTGGAGACCACCCCAATTTCAGGCATTAAACCTACCTCTTGCTCAGCGGAGATTTGTACGGGCTCCCGGGGTGCAGGGCCGGTGCCGGCATCTTCAGGGCAACGAGCTGCTGCTGGGACGCTGGGGAGTATCTGGGGCGTCTGCTGGCAGTGCTCCCTGCCAGGGAAACAGCTCCTCCTTGTTTGAAATAAACCCTCGTGTTACGTTCCTTCGCTGTTGTATACTTGGATGGATGGAGTTAGGGGGCACTTCCCCTGTTAGTGTGTGCCGCCCACAGTTGTTTCATTACGTGTGGTGTCTGTCATAACCTACACGCCATGCCCTCCTACAGAGCCTGCCTTCCGTCAGATCTGTTGAAGGGGGATTTCTATTGAGCTTCATGTAACAAGTGATTCTAATTATTTTATCCCTCCTAAATAGACATATTCACATATGAAATTTCATAGAATCATAGAACCATCTCGGTTGGAAGGGACCTGTCAGATCCTCGAGCCCAACCATCAGCCTAACGCTGACAAAACCATCACTAAACCATGTCCCTCAGCACCACATCTACCCGTCTTTTAAATACCTCCAGGGATGGTGAGTCCACCACTTCCCCGGGCAGCCTGTTCCAACGCTTGACAACACTTTTGGTGAGGGAATTTTTATTAATATCCGTCCTAAACCTCCCCTGGTGCAACTTGAGGCCATTTCCTTTTGTCCTGTCACCTGTTATTTGGGAGAAGAGACCGACCCCCACCTCGCTACAACCTCCTTTCACATTACTCTAAGTAACAGCATCCTTCTGTTGCATGAAGCACTCAGATACTGATGGTATGTACGTCCTACAGTAACAGAATGGAACAGGTGAAATGTCTGGATCTGGCTTATGAAAAGTTTATGACTGCACAGAAGATATTGGTAAATATGGCGCTTGGTGGTTTCACTTAAATAAAAAATATTTAACACTGAATAATGAGTTCTGACCCGTATATTACATTTACATCTCTAAAATATTTATAAATTAACCAAAAAACCTTATCATGTAACTGGTCAGATAATCAAACCTGGTTATGAGAAATTGATTAGTCTGACTGTATAAACGCCTTTGATGTTACTAACAAATGTACCAAAGCTGCTTTTCAATTAAAAATAATAGCTTTATTCAAAGAGTAACTTTCTGAAAAAATGGATTTGCCATTGGGGAAAAAAGCATATGTTGACAAACCCTCAAAACCCTTTTTGTTCCCAGACTTTTTGGCAGAGGTGCTGACCCTCCCTGCTCCCCCCACGGCTGAGGCGTAAATCTGTGGGTTCCATCTGCTTTTTAAAGCAGGGGTTCCTTCTCTTTGCCACTTTTTCTGCAGGTGTTTTTCCCGGCTATTATGAGAACTTCTGTTTATTTCCCTTTTGGATTTTAAACCAGCAGTAACCGTATTATTTCCTCCACCGATTGGCTGCACGAAGCTGTTACAGACATTTTGTTCAGTAAAGGCAGCTGGCTAGGCAAAGGCAACGTTAACGACTATCATAGCTATAAAAATAAAACAGAGCTTAGGACCATAACTGTAGCAATAACCTTGCCCTAATAGTATAAAACAAAATAGGACCCATTATGGATTATTTTTTTTATTGCCATCTGTCACAATTTCCATTTTGGATGATTCTGGAACGGTTTCATAGTCTCTTCCCACTAAACAAGCTTGGAATAAAATGCAAGTCAGAAGGAAATGAGACAGCGTTAAATCAACTTGTCCTGGTAAGTGCAAACATTGGCATCATCATCGTGATTTATTTCTTCCTATCCTTTCGGACGACGGCATATGGTCTCCATTCCAGTGAGAACGTACGAGTTGGGAAGCGGGGAAGAGCACGGAGGCACAGAGCATTTCTGTTGGAGTGAATCTCCTTAAAAGCGCACCAAAAGAGAAGGGGTACAGAGAGTAAAGCATCTTACCTCTTTCAGTGGGAATTTCTAGAGAGTTTTGTGTTATCCTTCCTACCACCAGTTTGTCTCATTTTCCCCAGTGTCCCACCAGAGAGGACCTCTCTGTGAAAATCTCTGTCCTCTTTCTTCCCTGGATGCCGCTGGCTGCCTTTTCCAGGCTTTCCATAGCAAGAAGGTCCTTCAGGTAGGAGGGCTCAGCAACAGGATCTCTACAACTCATCGAAACCCCTTTTAGTGTCACTATAGCAGAGAATCTGAGATCTCCCGTGGACAACTAGGGAAGGTACTCTGACAAGCTGACTAGAGGTATCAAAAAAATTTATGCCGGAAGAGACTTTGTCTTCTCGAGCTCTGCATTTTATACAAGAGACAGCTAGAAGGGACGTGATAAAAAGAGTGCATTACCATACTATGAGAAACAATATTCTTCCCCTTTTAAAATGTCGATGCTGTTCATAAGAACTCGGTGAAAACTAGTGAAAGGAGCATTACAAACACAAGTAATACACCGAGGGATAAATACGATATATAGGGAAGGAGCCAGCCTAGCTTTTGCAGATGGTAAGTATCTACCTGACATGTCCACCTGGGTTTTGGAAAGGGGAGTTGGCAATGTCACCCAGTATATTGAGATGAATGATCTGGCCAGGGGCAGAGCAAAGGGACAGCTTCCGCAGCAGAAGAGGGCCTACTGGAGGTGACACTTTGTTGTATCCCCATCCTCTTTGTTATCTACTGCTTTGTTAGTCTTTGGGCCACCTGGAAACTTTTAAGGTCTGCTGCCCAAGTGACTGCTAAGCAGCACACAGCCAACACCTCTGGCCATGCTCTGGCCGCCCACTCAGAAGACCCACCAGAAATGCTGCTGGCAACGAGGAGTCCTTGCTTGTAATTAAAGAGCTATATCATACCTATCAATACTGACCCCACTTAAGCCAAGGCCACCGGATAAATTTCCGCCACCAATATCCATTAGGAGTATGCAAAGCTGGGAACTGTGATTTACAGATACGCCAGCTGAAGAGCCCAGTGTAGATGGGGTTCTACTCTCTCTATATTTATCAGTCTGAGTTAGTTTTGGTTTCCACCGACAAAAGCGACTACAAGCTGCTGCGGAAAGAGCACAGCTGGAATGATCTACCTATAGATACAATCGTTTATATTTTTTTATAGCATGACTATGTAATTCCAGCTGTGCTGGAATGGGTTTTTTTGGGTGTGTAGGTGCAGAAAGGGTGTTGCAGCAGGGGAAAACAGTCCTTCACCATCAAAATACGAAACTAAAGGACTTTAGTATTAATATTTGCTACCGGATTAAAATGACCTCATCTGGATAGGCCCATATATTTTTTTTTTAATTTCTATTGAAATTATTTTAACCTTTCAAGGTTTGTTTATAAGAAATTATTCTAAATCCGAAACTGTTTAGTTGCTAACAGAGTTATAATAAGTGTTTATTTAAAAATTCTAACATAAACTTCTAATTCAAGATTTCCGTGATTCTTCTTTCATATATTCGTATATCGTAACTTTAGAGGATTTCCTTGACTTTGTTTTTTTCCTTTTCTAACAAAATCAATCTGGAATTAGAGAATTTGTTAACACCAGGACAAATTTTCAAGTGCCACTAAAAGTAGGAGTGAAACGGAGCGTTTGGGCAGAGGTTCCTGAAACAAAGTAAAGCAGCTGCTGGGCTGTCACTATAAAACATCCTACAAATGCATAAATGTGTGACATATGTTCACTGGAACATTTTTGACATGATTTTGGCTCAACCTACTGTATACATCTTTCCCTAAATGCTATGTATAAACTCTTGTTTAATATTCACAGAATTGCGTATCATTTCCCAAAAGCATAAATTAAAGAGACGATATTTCTCTGGCATGAAATGTTTAGGTCCTGAAATAAAAAAAAAAAAAAAAATCAAGGTTAAAACTATTTCCCAGTCGCCACACCAAAAAGAAAACGTCGCAGGAAATATACATACATGTACATTTAAAAAGACAATTAAATGCTGTATGTTGCAGTGGCAGAAGAGAATGAATCCCTTTTGTAGCAACTGAGACAACTTGGTGCTCAGTTTTCAGCAGCTGTAGCAATTGAGGGAAATCTGGCTGCTATTTCTCTTAAATGATTAATTGGGAGGCATCTAGCCCACAATGCTTTCTGAAGAAGGTCTGAAATTCACGTCTTCCTGAAGCAAAACTCTGTCATTGGATAATTTATCCCCTTCTCTCCCAGCTCCGGTTTGCCCGTTCAAAACAGTAAAATGCTTTCAATAACGAGGCGTTTCCACCTGGCATTTGACTTCTTCTTCAGAAGTTGACTGAGTCACAGCCAAGCCCAAAGAAACCCAAAGAAACCCGAAGAAATCCCCGAAGAAACCCGAAGAAATCCCCAAAGTCGGAGGCAGCCTGCAATTTGCCAGTACTCCAAGGGGCAGGGTGGGAGCAGGGAGGGAGAGGATGGGAATTTGGATGGGAACCAGATAACCTGGAGCAGAGCGTGCTAGCAAAGCTTTTCCAAGGCGCTGTCATGGTTTAACCCCAGCCGGCAACTAGGACCATGCAGCTGCTCGCCCACTCCCCCCCAGTTTGGGCAGGGGTGACAAAACCATCATGGGTTGAGATAAAGATGCCTTAATAGGTAAAGCAAAAGCTGTGCGCACAAGCAAAGAAAAACAAGGGATTCATTCACTACTCCCCATGGGCAGGCGGGTGTTCAGCCGTCTCCAGGAAAGCAGGGCTCCATCATGCGTGACGGTGACTTGGGAAGACAAATGCCATCACTCCGAACGTCCCCCCCTGCCTTCTTCTTCCCCCAGCGTTATATCCTGAGCATGACACCCCACAGGATGGAATATCCCTTCGGTCAGATACCGAGAGTTGCTTGCGGCTAGTGGAAATACAGTTTCATTCTGTATTGGCACAGGATGCGTGTGTCATTCGTTACCGATGGAAAACTTTATATCTTTTCCTTTCGTGCTTACGGTTAAGAAAAGTCAGACCAGAGACATTAGTCACAGAGCCTCATCAGGTCATACTGCCATGAAAAGCAAGATGGCAACAGCTAAACCAGGCTGATGCTGTAAGTCCTCTTCTGCTCGTTGTATGAAGAGCCAGCCAGCAAAGTCATTTCTGGGCAGTCAGTGCTCCAGAGGGCAAATCTGGAGGAGGCCAGCTGCACCAGAAATGTCTTGTTTAGGGAGATGAACCAAAATGAACACACAAAATTAAACCCTTCCAAAATAAGAAAGCAAAATTACTCTGAAAAGTCACCTTCAACCACTTCGGAAAGAACCAGAAGAAATCCTCCGCCGGCCTCGTTTGGTCAGCGTTTATTTACCTTGACATTTATACCTTGACATTTATTTGAGAGCAGGGTCGAAGCTGACCAGTAGCGTTTCTATATTGCAGCCTCCAGACAAGCTGCAGCCTTTATTGTTCTCCGGAACAGTTGGTGGCAACCTCTGCTCCTTCACAGAAAATCACACGGTTGAGAATTTATTTTTTTTTTCCTTAAGCATTTTAAAATTTGGGGTTTTTTTCACAGAATCACAGAACGGTAGGGGTTGGAAGGGACCTCTGGAGATCATCTAGTGCAACCCCCCTGCCAGAGCAGTTCACCTAGAGCTGGTTCCTCAATAGTAGGTTCTCTTCACAGCAGGGAATATGCTATATGCTGGAAGCAGTTGCAAATTAATTTTTCAGTTTCTGTAATATTTAGAACTGTACCTATTATGCTATACAGTTGGCTGTTAACAGTTAAAAGTAACTAAAATCTCTTAGCATGAGCAGAGGGCTAAAACTAATAAGAAAACAGATATCCTGAACTCAGTTATAAAGGAAAAAGAGTGGGCGAGGGTAAAGGAAAGAGTTAAAGGATTTATGGTCTCTATCTTATTGCGAAAGGAACGTGATAAATTTTGATATTTTTCTTTTTTTAAGATTGCCTGCATATCTGTGAAGGCTTCTCCATTCTTTTATTAAGGCTTACTTTTACAGAAAAGCTTCCTTTCAAGGACAAGGGCTTGTTGCAGAAATTGCAGGGTGAAAGCAGATAGCCCACGTTATGTAGCAGGTCACATTCGGTGATCACGGTCCTTTCTGCTATGAAGAGAAAGCAGCTAAATATTCTCAGATTTAGCAAGCAGCTTACGAAGCGCTTTGACAGCCTCATGTAGCAAAAGCTGTAATTAAGATTATCTGACATTGTCTTCACCGGGAGGGACGGTGATACCACCACGTCTACACTGAGAGCTGAGAGCGTGTATGGCAGAAATCAACGTTAACGAAGGTCCTCGGGCTTCCTTCGCCCTCCGCCTTCTCAGTCACTGGCATTTCTCCTTCTCATCCGGAAATCATCCCTGAAAAATTCAAGGCCAAAGGGAATGATGTCCTAATTGGAAACAAAGCCCCATTGAGTAAGAGGATCAGTGCATTTTACTCAATTAGCGTCTATGTTTGACACCGTGAGCCGTAATTTACCTGGGAAAACTGTGCCTGTAGTTATATAGCAGCCCTTCAAACTGCCCTACATCCTTGGGGGACGAATTTTATTCCTGCGTTCCTTTGAATCTGCATCTATTGAACGTTGCCGATGGCAGGAAGGAGATGTTTGGGAATTGCGGCCCTTTTCATTTGTCTCGATGTTGTCTGCCATAAATATTGTTGCCTGCGCGAAGGCTGGGCGGCCGCTGAGTGAGCAGGAGAACTGAGCATCACAGTAACTGGTAACGCGCTGAATCCTAAGGTCAACTTCACAGAAAAAAAAAAAAAAAACGGGATCAGCAAAACATTCCTACATATAGCTTTGCTATATGAGTTTGGTTCTTTGTCAAAGCAACACTTTGTTAAGTCTCAACTTAATCCTTTGACTGACGGAGGTCTTCAGGACCTCTTCTGAAGTTATTACTTTCTCTGGTTCCTGCTCTTCAATGTTTTTAACGCCCCTACATCGCTAAAAAGCACACTTAACGATATCTGCTGCATTTCTGTCAATATTCTGTCTGCCTGGTTGCTTGCAACCGGACTCCTTCGGATGTCTGGCCTTTATAACAGCAGTTATATCAGCCACAGAGGGACATGGGCTTACAGCTCACGCAGCGACACCTCTAGAAGATGAGCTGTCACGCTCCTTGGTGCCCGAAGGGTATCACCTCTGCCACCGGTACAGGAGCTGAATATAGAGGTGTTCATTCTCAGCAGCTGAATTAAAGGCACTTCACCAGTTAAACGACAACAAGGTGTGGACAGAACTTTCCGGATCAATACAGAAGAAAATTTCACCCTCATAATCCTGCTAAATGGCAGAATAAGTGTACAGGGTTACTGGGGGCGGGGGGAGATGACGAGCTACATTTTTGCTTTGTAAAGAAGTTTTAAAGAGCCTTCAATGTCTTTAAAAGTGCAGCTACACCTTGGAAAAACTGCAGCTTGAATTCATTCACAAACAGTCACATTTGTCAGCTTTTTGCTGATACAGAACTCTTCACAAGCGTATACATTTCCAGTATGGCACAAAGATCGGAGGCTCAGGTTATGTTTCTGTTGGAGAGAGCAAAAGGAGGTTAACCGTTTCTTAATTTGTCACACATATGACATGAAGGCTTACAAAGCTCTTTGCCACATCACTGTTTTGGTTTTCATCTCACAGTCATTGGGTTTTGGTTTGGTTTTTTTTTTTTTCCTCTTCTAACTACTTTTTTTAGATAAGGGTGATATTTGTCCATTTAGCCTACACATTCCTCCCGTTGACGTCCTACTTATCAGGAAGGGACAGTGTGTTTAAGAGTTAAACATCTGAGCTAACTCTTATTCACATATCCTTCCTGTGTGTTGGCTACCTCCACACCCACCCATTATTTTCCCCTTCCCTGTGTCTTTTCCCCTCCCTCTTCCTTTCTCCCCAGTTTTTCTGTTTGATTCCCTTTATTGTCCCATTTACCAGTCCTCTCTGTCTCACTCCCGGACTCGTTTTGTGTCAGTGAGTAGCAAAAAACCACATTTGCTCCTCACACCATCACCTTCACAGAGCCCTTCGCCTTTAGTGTCCAGTTGGAGGAAAAAGGAGACTTTTGGTCTAAGATGCCGCGAGACTTTTGGTGTAAGATGCTGCCAAGCCAACGTAACTAAACCAGTGCTCGGCCCACGTGGCCACCGCCTCATAACGAGGCAGATTCAGGCTTATATTTTAATAATTTACTTTACTTTGGAGGATTTGAAGTTTTGCTGGACTGGGAGTTCTGGGAGGGTTTGGGTTAGCAGGGTGAGTCTCACAAAGCACATTCGCACAACCTCATCGTGCTCCTTGGGGCTGGCTATGCTCTCTGGGAATTACCTCCCCATGCTCCAGCGACGGTGGCAGTTATTTCTTCACTGAGTGGTGGAGAATAGATGGCAGTGTTTTATACATCAATGGATCCGAGGATTTAAGTCATGGAGCTTAGAACAAGGGGTGGATTGTTTTGGTCAAGTATTTTTAGCGGGGGGAAAAAAAAAAAAAAAAAAAAAAGACATCTGGAGCCACAGTGAAATATTGTGATCTTGTACGTGATGAATGTGCTCCTTCGAAAAGAAAGAAAAAAAAAATAATCTGAAAACTTAGAAAAAAATCAAAAGTTTCCCTTAAATATACTGTCACTGTATGCCTTTCACTTTTTAATGAGTAAGTGTTGCAAAATTTCTCAGGTTCCTTTTTAAACTTCATCCTTTGTACGGCATGTGGGGTGCCACTACTGGTAGCGCCAGTGAAAGAAATAGCAAGAACGGACTATTCAGAAGAAAAACCAGACAGCTTTATTCCTTGCAAAGGTCATGGCAACCATCCCACCGCCACTATCCATGCAACATATTTATCTGCCTTCGCAAGGAAAGATTTCTTTTCCCATTCTTCTCATCCGTTACCAAGTGCGTCAGCTGTTGCTCGTTGCTGTCTTCTCCTGTGAATTCATACCGCAAAGAGCAGCTTGCACGTCCCGTTGAGACTTGCTGTCCCAGCCAAAATGTACTTCCTTTACTTGGGACAGCCACCCTCTTCACTCCTTTCCCTTCCTTCCCCTAGACAATGTCCTTCCCTGAACGGAACGAGCTCCAATCTCTGTTTTGCCTCCATAGAAGTAAAGCTAACTACTGTCCAGCAAAGAGAAAGAAACCCTAGCAAGGGCCCACACGATCACAGGTGCTCTTTGTGCTCCACCAGCCTGTAGGTCTCTCCTGGGAGTCAGTCACGGGAGGCAAAAGGTCAAGGGTTGGTGTGTGTGAATCATTCAGATCAAGACCTGAAGCTCATAAGCCTACCAGTAAAAAAAAAAAAATAAATTGTCCAATGGTGCCCTGTTTTCTTTTCCTGCCTAGGAGACTGCTGTGGTCCTGTTGGAAAACTTCTGGGCACGTGGCTCCTCGAGGGGATCTGCTCCCCGCCAGGTTTTAGAGGGCTGGTAGAGAATTCATGTCCCCTGCTACGTTGCCTGACAAAGGCTGCCTGAGGCAGAGCGTCAGGTGAAACGCTCACCATGGGATGAGCCGAAGAGAAATGTGCTGTATCGCTCCGTTGTGTTTATTGATCACGGTCGGGTTGCGCTAGCTCCAAGACAAATGGCCCAGAAATCTAAGACAAGAGCAATCTTCACAAGTCTCTGTTTGTATGAAATATAGATTTGGAAACTTCATATATAAAATGAAAACTTGACACAGGTTGGGCAGGATTATTCCCAGCCTTGTGGATTGCTCTCGCACTGTAAACAGCTGCGTCCCGTGCTGCGTCTCTGAGAGTAAATCACACACGGCTCGAGATGATTGCGTGTTTTAACAATCCCCTTTTCCTGTTGTATGGCTGGGAGGGACTTCCTACATTTCATGTAATCGACATGCAAATTTGAGAGGTTCCCATAAAATCCTGCGGTCAACAGGATATGTTTGCTCTAAACAGATTTCATCCAGTAACAATTCGCTATAAATTCAGCCAGCGTCAACAAACTGTTGTTTTCCCTCATGTTCCTCTGACATCTTTTTCCTGGGGTAGAACAACAGGAGAAAATCGCTGCTATTTGTCCCCGGATTGAAGTATTTAAGTAAAGCTAAAGACACTGTCTACCAATGATGACAGTACTCTGGGAGCCAACTCCGTTCTTTTTCATTGTGAATGTAAACTAGTAAATGGAATTACAATTGGAATCAGTTGGATTCAGTATGAGTAGTTCATAGGCATTGCAGAAAACTGCAACGGGGGGGAGGTTATTAGAAGTTTACTACTTGAGATAAAAAGCAATTTCACAGAAGCTCTGTTTAGTGAACGGTGCTAATAGAGTATAGATAATACAGACTTTTAGCATGTTATTTAAAAAATTGTCTGAAAGATTGGCTCTGCCACTATGTTAGAAAGGAAAAAAAAAAAAAAAAACGAATGGGCGATTTCCAGCTTTACACGTGCTGAAATTCCTACCTGCTAGTTTTCAATGCTGAAGATAGGGATAATAACATGATAAAGAAGCCATAAAAACAGCAAGGAAAAAAAAATCTTCACCCAACAGATATAATGCTGTATGAGGTTGGGACGCGGCCGTGAGTCTCACTAGGCGTTTACGTGATGCAGATTAAAATATATACTGCCGTGATTCATAAGATACTCTTTTGAGACAAATACGTTCAGAAACACGTTTTTTAGTTTCTAAGTAGCCTCACCAAGGAGTATAAGAACAAAAAAGTAGATGCTCAAAGACAAGTATCAACATAACTTGGGCACCAAATTGGCACCATGTTGAAATGGTTTGAGACTGGGATCAACAGTTGGCAGAGCAATAAGAGGGTGACAAAATGGCTTGATTTATTGTAAAGGGAACCTAAACATTGTGTTAATGTTGACAGTTGACAGTGGAAACACTGGTGAAAATTGAGTGTGAGACAGAGGTTTTCTCGGTAGCCACAGGATGTCCTTGGAACAGAGTCTGCATCTCAATGAGCTAGATGCCACTCGCAGTACATTAGAAAGAAATTAGTCAGGGTTGAATGTAATTATAATGTCAGGGTAGTTTCTAGTCTGAGATCCATCGTTCCGGTTAGGAACCATGTCACACTGAGGAAAAATTAGCTTCCTTACGAATGTACAGCGGATCATTTCCAGACCAAACATGATGCTTCTCTCCACCTTTCTTCTTCCTCCCACCGTTTCTTTTTTGTTTAAAGCACAACCATAAAGACCCACATCTCATCTCAGCTGCTTTTGTCAGGACGGCTAATGAGCTGGGGCAGGATAAGAAAAAACCACGGTGGAAATGGGGTCACGGAGAGGTTAAACTTCATGAATTTATTCATTAGGATGCAGCTCACGCCCTCCTGAAATGAGATGTCATCATTAAAATTGTGGATGACACTGTTGCACAATGACGCTTCGTGACAAGCTGTTAGAAAGACATGAAGGAAATAGTTTTCATTTAGACGTTAATACATCACTGTGATAAGAAAACAAGCCCAAATTGAACAAGCAATGTCAGAAGAGTCTTGAAAACAATCTGTCTATGTAAGATGTTTGTAAGGGAGAAATGCTCCAATTTCATTTAAAAGAAAATAAAAAAAAAAAAAAAAGAAAGCAAGGATCCCGATGTTCTTTTCTTGTCTATTTTTCTGGAATTACAGTTGTCAGACATGAATAGCACAAGTATCTCGGAAGTAAAAGTATTGTTTATTTCATCTCAGTACTTTTGAAATAGCAGAAATGTTGGCCGGGTGTTTTTTAACAGGAGCAAAGAACCTAATTGTTTGAAACAGAGAGAAAGCAGAGTTGCAGTCAATTGTGATGGAGTCTGAAAGGCACAGACTAACTGGAGGAGTGACCCGGAGCTGAGCTAGCCCGTTTCGCCGCACGGGTGGGCAGCGGTGGAAGGTGACTCCAAGGGCCACCCTTTCCCCTGACCCAAGGCAGAAATCAGCCACATCTGGGTCAGTCCTGACAGCTGCTGTTCCAGCCTCTCCATAAAGGCTCGACAACCTCTCTCAAAAAGCTGGTTTAGCGCGTTATTATCTTCTACTATTAGATGCTTTTCAAGCGGCGAAGTGAAATCCTCCTTGCTGTAACCTTGCTGAGACCATTGCTTTGTGTCTTATGCACAATAAACCCTTTCCTCTTCGCCCTCTGAATATTTATAAGCTGCCGTCATATCCCACTCTCAGTTTTCTGTCCCTTTGACTTGCAACACCTCTTCTCTCAGGCATGTTTCGGGGTTTCTCCTGGCTCCTGTTCCCCTACGGATTCCCCCTTTCTTGCCATCCATCTCAAAGCCACCGCTGCCTGGGGTGGTTCCTAGCCGAGACCTCACCAGGGAGGGAAGATTACCTGCCTCACAGCCTATACCCCAATTTATGCAGCCCAGGATAGTGTTTGCACCTCGTGAAACAACAAGCCACCCACCTTCTGGTTCCCCACCAGACACGAACCGCTTCTGCGGAGCTGCTGCCCACCAGCATATTCCTCTCGCATTCGCACAGTTGGCCGCTAGTTAAGTGGGTTAACTACCAGTTTTCCCTCTCGAACAGCCCCTTATTTGCTGCAAACCACACCTGCACTTTGGGAAGAACATTTTGGATTTGAATCCTACCGCCTAAAACACCTCCAGCCGGTCCGCAAACCTAATAAGCCTACTCTATTTATACATCCAGCTTATTATAACTGGATGTCTCAGGTATGAATGGTATTTTTCCAACCGTCCTTGAAGGCTGCCTCTTTTTTTTTTAGGGAAGCTATGGGACTCTGGAGCTAACCGAGTTGCCCACAGAAAGGTTGCTGGCTCATCAGTGAGGTTTGCAGCCTGCTAACTACCGCGTAATAAGGTAAATACAGAACTGCTGGGCCATCGGAGACTCCGCCACAGAGGAAAACAGACAGCAGTTTCTCTTCCTTTCCCAAGCCCCTTTCTCCTGATGTGAAAAAAAAAAAAAAAAAACCAACCCAACCAACAACAAACCCCAAACCAACCTGGTCTGCGATTTAAAAAGAGAGTTAAGTTTTAATGAAATGAAACTTCCCGTTCTAAGGTAAAGCTGGAGCTTCTACCGCTACGCTTCAAACGGAGCTGGTGAGACGAAAGGAAGCCAGGTCTGAATAAATACTGTGGAAGGCTATTGTTCTGTCAAACAATAACAAAATGCCCTACAGAAGAAAGCCTGCTTGCTGATTATTCTCCAGTGCTGTGTAATTACCGTCCATTTTATCATAACTCTCCAGTTTGGAACAGCCTTGATTTTACAACTGAGAAAACAACATATAGAAAAAGACAAAGTCCCATGAGATACGGATTTTATTGGCAGGGAAAGAAAGCACGCACACATCCAGTAGATAAACTAAGCTGTAAATTAATTTTAATGGAATTGAGATTTCCTGGAAAAAAAAAAAGAAATCTTATCGTTTTCTAGCGGAACTTGTGGCACTTTCTCTGCGCCGCATTGGCGATGTCTCTGCTTCCATTGCATTGCTGGGGAATAGGTTGACTTTCTGGATAGCCCCCTGTCACCACATTTCGTTGTGTCACAGCATTTTTGTAATCCTAAACTTTCAAAGACATTGCTGTACTCCTGCTGCTGGATCATTTCTTTTCTAATCAGCTACCCAGGGAAAGCTGTAGACTGTAAACAAATTCTTCTTTTCTCTTCTTAGAGTCGAAACGTAAATCTTGACATGACCAAAAATAAAAAAAAAATCACATTTCTCTGTGATAATCTGTCTAAATACAAGAAACTTTTTAATCAGAGCCCGTATTAGCAGAGCTCCACCACTGAGGAGTACAAAATGCCTGAAGGACCACTCCTGCCTTCCAAAAAAGCACCACACACATTAAAAAGCAGCTATTTTTCTCTCATCTCAGTGCGTTTACTGACTATAACTGCATAACCTTAAGCCACAAAATGCAGGGTACTTCAGTCGCACTTTGACTTAGGTGACTTTTTCAGCATACTGTAAGAGCTGGGGGTTTTTTAGGCTCATGTAAACAGATCCAAAAACTTTCTGCAGAGAGGCAGAAGTCAAAACTGACCTAGAAAATACCACATAAATGGAACTGCAAACACTCATCATAGTAAAAACCTGGAGGAAAACGCCAGCCCGAATTACACACCACCCTGAAAAGAACAAAGCAAATATTTTTTTTTTTCCTGGAGCTACTGAAGTATCTATCCTGGGTCTGCAGGAATATGTTCCTGTGTTTTATATTCCAGGTGTCCTCGGTTCACTCGCTTCACTCCTAAACTTCAGGCTTGCAGTCTGCAATTTGTTCCGTGCAGGTGGGCAAGCGCAAGCAGCAGAGTTAACGCTGATTGCGACAGATCAGTTCGTTTGCTTGCGATTGCTGTCACGTATTGCTTGGAGGCTGAGGGCTGTGTTGGAAAGTGGAGCGGCAAGGATTTTCCAAGTAAAAGGCAAAAACCTGCAGACGTAGGCACGCAAGGCGGTAGTAGGGGACAAATTGCTATCCAAAATGCCGAAAGGAGCTAGGGTAAGGAAAAGGTCGTGCGCCGAAGAAGAAAGTTTTGGGGAAAGTTAAAGCTGAGATTCTCCTGGAAGGCCTAGTTTGGCCAAGAGCTCTGTTTGAAGTGGGCAGCTGGTAAGCAGTGCTTCACGTGAGGTACAGAAATGTCATCAAATCACTTCTTTACTTTGAATCATTGCACTTTTCCCACAAAAACGGCGACTTTTTTTAATGCGGCAGGAGCTTCCTACGTGCCAAACCAGAGCAAGCCAAAATCAGCAAAAGCCCGTACACCGCTTCCTCCGAGAAAGGCCAGATACGGCTTTTCATAACCTCCTGGCCACCATCTGGTCTCTCTGAAGGTGTTGCTTGTTTCTCCTGCGTTTGGAAGCCTGTTGGCCTTTCAGGCACAGCCTGTAGGGACAGAAGGAAGGTCGCTGTGTTGTGTGGCCGTGGTGCGATGCCAAAGTGCTTCTTTCTGTTCTGCTGCCTGGTATTATTCTATAATAATTCTATAATTCTAGAATAATTCTGTAATTGCTCAGTCCCTCGCTGCTCCACGCTGACATTAGGTACAGAACACGCACACCGACTGCTAAAGTCTCTCACCATGATGCCCTTCACACGTGGGTAGAAATTGCACCTGCGTGAAAGCTCCTGACCCAAACCCAGAATCCTGACCCCAGTTTTCTCCAAGAGGAAAAAAAAAAAAAAAAGCTTGCATAATAAAGGTATCCCCCACTTCAGATCTTAATCTGGAGAGACAAGAATCAAAAGGCAGGGCCCTGGGACGACAAGAACTAGCTTCTATTCTCATTTCGGCAACAGCTCATTCTGTGACCTGAGGGAGTCGTTCCATCCCTGCCTACCTTGCTTTCTCCATGTGAACAGAGGTAATTATGCTTACCCTCCCAAAGGTAATTTGAGGTCTATCACCAAAGGCTGCTGTGCACATTTCCAACTGCCTGGGAAAGTTTGTGTTGTGTTTCCTACAGAATAACCAGGATGCGCAGCTTCTGCATAGTCTTGAGGTGTTTACATCTGGCTGTCCAAATCAGCCCACTGCTAATACAAATCTCAGGATGTCTTTTGGGAACCTCCATATATTCGTTGCCCTATTGTGCACTGTAACGAACACAGAAAGAAGCTCCCGTTTGGCGCTCCCGTCACAGTGATTTTTCTACACCGCTTGCCCCATTGCAGACATGCTGGGGAAGGATCAAGAGGGAAAGAGAGATCTGAGCAAAGACGCAATTTCTTACAGCCTTGCTTACACCTCTCTTGGGGCAGACCCTTCTCTCCATGCCCAGCTCTCCTAGAAGGAGCCTGAGATCCTGGTGGGCTGCGTGGTGCCTCTTCACGATGCCACCAGGCTTGCTGTCACCTCTGCCTGCTCTTCTTCAGGTCAGCCTTGCTCTCCACTGTGTGAATCTGGACTTTTCACCTCAAAGAAAACCCCAGGGGAACATCATTCCCCCAGCAGAGAAGTGGGCTGATGTCTGTGGCAGCCCTTTGTGGGTTGGCTGCTGGTGGCAGCTCCTTTCCCAGCCAGCCCCGTCGGAGTCACTAACCCCAGGCTGGATATACAGGATGCAAGCCCTTCATTACGGGAGCTTTGTCAGCTGGATACATGGACTTTCTTCTTGCTCTGACTTTGAAGTGGTTTTGCGGTCATACGAAAAGCCCTTTAGTCAGCACGGCTTCCCTGCCAGGCAGCAAAGTAGTTATTGGGGTCCAGGATGGAGTGTCAAGAAAGACAGAAATTGCACTTTTGCATTAATTTGGAAATTATATAGAAACATAGTATCATAGAGTCATAGAATGGTTTAGGTTGGAAGGGACCTTAAAGATCATCTAATTCCAGCCCCTCTGCCGTGTTCATCTGTTTGTGTTCCTGCAAGGTGGGAAGTGTCTCAAAATTCACTTAGAAGAGCCACCACCACCTTCAACTGTTCCTGTCCTGAGAGCTGCACTGACCCCACTGCTGTAAGGCAGACCTGACTCAAGGAGCTGAAGCTGGAGATGCTTCCCCATTGCCTGCCCTCTTCTACACAATAGAAAACGTCCCACACGCCAATTTCCCAGATCCTAAAATTGGTTCTTCCTGTGGAAATCACCTTCTCCTAAGTCTCACTAATTATGGACCCCGCTGCTTCCTATTTGAGGGCTGTCTGGCAATGCAAGCAAGTAGGACAGACTCTGCAAAGGCTTTGCTACATACAGACACTTCTATCAAAGTCACAAGGCATATGGACATTAGGAAAAAGTCACAAAGCCTGCCTGGAAAAGGATTTTTCTAACCCTAAGCCATCGAGTTCAGAGCAGTCATTTCAGGGGATCCATTTCATAGACCTCCTTACTCAATCTCCACCTTTTGTCTATCTCTTCTATTGAGATAGATCCCCTCTTTCTAAATTTGCAGTGCCTTTCATCCAACAGGGCACAGCCACTTCAAGTCTCTTCAAGGGATCCAGACCGTGGTTGCTGGAGAGAAAAAAAGAAGAAAATAAAAAGGGGAAAGCTTTCTTGGGTAGATATATTGAGCAATCCTGGTGCATTTGAATATGTTGTCTTCCAGGTTCATAACTCTTGAGCTCAAACTCTAGTTCAATTTATGAATGTTTGTGAGAAGTTTAGTCCAATAAGAAGAGGAAAAAAAAAAAAAAAACCGAAAAGGAAAGCAATAGAGCTGCCCAATAAATATACTGTTCACAGAGCAAGATGGAGCTTTTAACCAGAGGAAAGTATCCAATTTCCTGGCTCTTCATCTAAACATAAGGTACTCCCTCTGTCTATGAAGTTAATATTTATTTGTATTATTGTATTACTTCAGGATTGATTCGTGGACCAGAAATGTTATATAGTTCCTTAGCAAATACATGCAGAACCACTGAGTTGGTTGCTGCTGCAAAGAGCTCATTTTAAGGGCTCGGAGAAAAAAAGATGAAAATGAAAAAACTTTATTCCCAATCTAACTCTCTTTTAACTCGATTGTTTTTCTAGTTTCAAATATTCAAGAAATGGCCACTTGTTCGGTGTAGCTGATTAGCCGGTGTTTCTGCCGCGTCATAATCTGTGATTTGGTGTAGAGTGATGTATAAGAGAGCTGTACTTTGCCTTTGTGGGGTCTACACGTGTGAAAGCTCTGAGGTGATTCACCTACCTCCAGAAGATCACCTTGGTCTAACACGTACACACTGACAAGAAATCCATTCCACTTGATTTTCAGGACAGTCAGATTTTTACAGAACTCTTTNTTTCATTTTTTTTTTTTTTTTTTTTTTTTTTTTTTTTCCCTTTTTGACTGGGCTTTTCTCTGCTTTCCTTTTTTCTTTCCTCCCTCGGTTCATTACTCTTACCCTTTCCCTCCCCTCTCCTTGTCCTTCCCCAGTGCATGCTGCCCTCTCAGGTTTTCCTATTTGATGGCTGAAATACAACAGGGAGAAACTGCTTTATTGCTGCTTCTGACAGTACGAGTATAAGCAACAGGGTGATCAGGCTTCAAATAACAGCCACCAGTGCCTGTAAGTTGAATTTTTTTTTTTTTAATTTTTTGGTTTTTTTTTTCATTTCTCTTGATTTGGAATTAAAGGGAAATCAAACATCCCGGCACCTCACCTGCGATACTCTGAGTCCCGTGCCGAGGAAGGCTGCCTGGCACGCAAGGGTACGTCCTTCATTATGCAGCTGCACAAGTAGCGTCGCGTCCTGAGGGTCGGACAAGATCCGACATGTGTCCTGGTCCCTGCCCAAGTAGAGGGCTCTGCGCCCGTCTCACCAGCACCATCCCCGTGGCTGCGGCGCCGCCTGCTTCACACTGCCCTCTTCTTTACAGTTATAAATAAAACCTCTGCTGAAAAGCAGATGGGAGTCACAACCAGGTTTTCAACGCCAGAGGCTGGGAGGTACGAAAGGCTGCTGAGCCGTTTGACACCTGCCTGATACTGAGCAGGGCCGTGGTGGGACAGCTGGTGAGATACCGCTCACTAGCTCCAAAAGTTCAAGCCTTCTTCTTCATCTTAGAAGTCCTTTTGTGAGACAAATGTCTTCTTAGCAATATCCTTTTTTCTGCTACGAAACCTAATTGTTATTACTCCTACTCCCCTGGTTTGAATGGATTTACACCAAAGAATAAAACCCCTTAAAGTTTGAAAGCACTAAATGTGCTAAAAGACAAAAAGGCTTCCTAAACAGATCAAAATGTTATCCTCTGAATATTTTTTCCTGCCATACAAAAGAACATAGTGGTTGTTGAAATTCAGCTTTGAGAAGGTTAAAGCCTTCTGCTTGCCAACTGGAAGAGGTGACAGCCTGGAAAGTCTCTCACATGGCTCCACCAATGCTCTTGGCCTTCAGCAAGGTGGAGACACATGTTGACAAGATGACCCAGCATGGCTATAGCTGTCTTCAAACGGTAGCCAGCCTAAAACAGTGCACTGATTGAGACCCAAGGTCCATCTGGTCAGGAGTTGAGACCCATTTTTATAGGGCAGAGCCCAGTGCCCTTGCTGGTACCATACTTACCTGTCCTCCCAACTCATTAGCGCGAGGCGGTTTGGTTAGTGTCATCTTCTCACATCAACCAGCCGCTGGGTGCCGGCTGTCCCGGCACAGCGGCAGGGAATTATTTCATATAAAACTGCATTTTGGAAATGCTCTATCTGCATTCTTTGGAAGCCAAGGAGGCTTCTCTCCTTCAAACAGGACTTTGAATTGTACATAATGTCACGTGTCTTTATAGCAAAAGATGACACTCAGTTAATAGGATGGCAAAGTTCATACGCTACCCTATAATTAAAATACAAGGGGAAAGGCAGACCACTTAAAAGAGTTTCCTGCTGTGACAAATTCCATGGATAATAACATTTTCGCACTGCTGTAAAAAGCTGCTACCTTGGCTGTAAATTCTCCAGCAAGGGCGATGAGCAGTAGAGTTAGCCTTTCATTTGTTTTCTAGTCTGATGCCCAATCTTTTCTGAAAATGAAAGCACAATGCTCGCATCGCTTGATCAATTGATCCGAAATATATCTTAAAGAAACAGCTTTGCTTCCCCTCTAGTGCCTAATTTCGGTTGTGCAATTAAAGCAATATCATTTGCATTTCTGAGGTATGTGACTTTTAGTCTGCACCAATAAATACCATGTCCATGATTTAATTCTAGTCTTTTTTCTCTAGTGGCTCCCTTTTCATACCTTTCTGTACAGTGGCTTAAATTGATTTTATTTTTTAATATTACTTTTATTTCTAACTGTCTCAAACACTCCCATCCCATCCTTCCACTGTAAATCTTTCTGGCGGGGACTAACTTCATTCCTCATCTGCCAGCAGTCTCTTAGCACAAAACCCTAGGTGAAGCCCACCTCACAGCAGATAGCATTTCAATTCTTAATGGGCTCAACCTTTAAATTTCTTTTGCACCTTCGTTAACCTCAGAATACAGCAAGTTCACAGTTTTTTTTTTTTTTTTGGTCTAAAGTATAATGAAAGAGACCCCTCCTCCCATCCTCCTATTTCCTCCTGAGATTAATTGAAATGCAGCCCTCTAAACCTCCACTGATTTGTTTTGAAGCCAGCTATTTCCTCAAACAGTTGCAGAAGATGAAAGTTGTTGATAGGAGCTGCAAAATTTTTTTTTTTTTCCCCCATTCCGTGGCTACATGCCACTTAAATCCCTGGCTTTGCTCCCGTATCTCCTGACACATGTATCTGAGCTACCCTGGATAGAACCCACAAGGCTCAAATACCCATTCGTTTGACCCGCGAGGGGCTTGCTTTGCTTTCAGCTGAACAGCTCGGGCTGTGAGGAGGCAGGAGCGGGGTTTTTAGCGTTTGAGGTTATCATTTCACATGCTGCTCCAGGGGTCGGATTTTTCCACCCTTTCCCAGCCTGAGCCCTTGGAAAGCACGCAGCTGCTGAGCTGCTGCGGGTGGAGGGCTCTCTGGTTCGACTTGCAAATAAACCCCAAGTTGCAAGACACGTTTATTTGAGTGCTGGAATTCAAGGCAGCATAGGGAATAATTTTACCAAGTCACAGAATCACAGAATCCTAGAACGGTTTGGGTTGGAAGGGACCTTAAAGACCATCCAGTTCCAACCCCCTGCCCTGGGCAGGGACACCTCCCACCACCCCAGGTTGCTCCAAGCCCCGTCCAGCCTGGCCTTGAACACCTCCAGGGATGGAGCAACCACAGCTTCTCTGGGCAACCTGGGCCAGGGGCTCACCGCCCTCACAGTAAAGAACTTCTTCCTTGTCGTTGATTGGGAGATTAAAACTCATCTTTAATACGTCTGTGGTCGTACCAGCAAAAGCTATCCTGCTCCTGCAGGCTACACATGACTGGGTTGTTGGGACAAAGCTCTTGCTCTTTGGTTTTTTTTGTCGCTGCAGTTAGCTTGATTTCATCCGAGTCATTCTTCCCATGGCACGCTCTGCATACGCGTGCTGCCAGTTTTACATCCTAAGTTGGTTGTGTCACACAACCTTCTCTACAC
>VXBH01001432.1:4044-37468 GCA_013400035.1 Rynchops niger | reverse complement strand
TTTTTTTTTTTTTTTTTTGGTGCTGGTCTAGTACTTTGCATCTCAATGTTCCCATTAGTAAAAGATAAAAGAGGCATCTGAGGGCCACATAAGAAGGGGGACATGTAGCCACCAGGCTCTGAATCATGGGTTTTTTTTTTTTTTCTGCTTTTGTTTCCCCTGGCATTGGCAGTGTTCGTAGCCCAATAGAGTCTGTAAGAAAACGTCTTCAAAGTGCAATATTGTTGATGCTTGACTGCGCTTGTCCATGGGTTTTTTGGCCGTCACTGAAGCATTGACTTCAGAATCGCTGAAAACTACCATCGATTTCTAATGAGTAAGACTTTACCAAGCAGGTATTTAAACAAAGAACAACAAAACCCACTTTTCTTTCCACCCCAGCTGCTTTTGATCCCATTGAATACTGTCAAATGGGTTAGAGTCATGCGTGAAGTTTGTCACTTCTGAGCTGCTGACAGTACCTACCTCAATGTACTACATGCTATGAATTTTAAGTGATTTGATTGAAATAAACGAAAATTTATTGAAGTATTGCCATCTGTTATGTAGCACAACTCTTCCCACTGGCAACTGGGAAAAACAAGACAAAGTGGCTGCATTTTGCCATTAGAATTTTTATTTCTGGGAAACACGAACACTTCAGTTGCTGCATAAAAGGAGTCGCCATACCACCCTCAGCCCACCCCTCCCAGCACGAGTTTGATACTAAAATACAACTTCCCACTTAGGGCTGGATGTGCTTTTACATAAATAAATATGCCAGAGGAATACATTTTCTGGAGGCTCATGGTGATATAGAAACTTCATAGCAGACAAAACTGGCTTCCTTGCCCTCCGGCTTTGTAAAGGACACTCTTCATTGTACACGCGCCCGTGCTGTTCCTCACCATGTTTTCATCAATACTGGAGGGCCGTGAACAACGACTGTTGCGCATCAGATGATCCACCACGCACCCATGTCCACACAACGGAGGTCTAACATCTCACTCGGGGATTCCTTCAGTACCCAAAAGACTCCTCGGGATTATATTTAGCCTTGCACTGAAGATTTTTTTCTGAGATATCTTTTCCATAGAGAATAATCGAACAAAACAGTAGATCTCTTGGGAAAAAATCAAGTTTGAGTATCAGAAATATCATTATTACTTACTGTGAAGAACACTTATTATAAAATAACCACCCCAAGCCCCACAGCATCACTATTTCATCTTATATTTTAGACCATTTTTCCAAGAGCCATAAGTAAGAAAATGTACACATTGGGAATGGCATCCCTGTGGTAAGACATTGAATGAAGTTAATTTTTACTTTGTTTTTAACCTTCCAAACCACTACAAATTAGGGCATCGCATTAAGTGTTGAAATGAAGAAGGTCCTTTTTAATTTAGTCTCTCTGCCTGGTCCATACGAGAAAGCAGAGTTATTTTCTTAGGAGACCAATTCTTCGATAAGATCTGTCTGTACCCAACTATCTGATAAGCTGGGAACCGGAGATCCGGTGTCACCTTTTATTTAATTTACTTATTTATCTGTCAGTGGTGCGGGGATCTGGGGATGCAGTCACTCCAAAGTTTTCAGAATATTTTCTTAGCCATAAACTATAAATTAAATCCTCAAATAACTTTTTTTTTTTTTTTTAATTCACACATAAAATACGATTTTCTGAAATGAAAAAAAAAAAAAAAAGGTTTAAAAAGGCTTAAAAGCTGTAAATCATATCTCCTAAGGATATCTCTTGGCATTTGTAGTCCAAATGACAAGGTTTTGCTGTTAGTATTCAGAGGCCACTGGTGTTGTCCCGGCCTAGTATTTTGACTAGATGAGTGATAAATCAGTTAGATTGTTAAAACATTAACTGGGCTAACAAGCAGTTCTTAACTCCTTATAAATCAGTAATTCCTATTTTTGCCTGTAACAAAATTTCCCACGAAACATCTTGGACTAGGATTTTGAGATGCAGCAATTCCCAGGCTTTGTATTTTGATCTGTCCACCTGACCGTGTTTTATCGTTTAATGCTCTGTTTTGAAATTCAGGCTTGCTACTTCAAAATAAAATGGCCTGGAAAGGCCACGATTTTAATAAATAATGATCAGTCATTTATTGTTACTCAAGGGAGGCTGCAACATAATGTATATTTTAACACCAATGGGGTTTATATAATGAAATTATTGTACTAGTAACATAATTACGACAAAACCACAGTTCGGGGCTATTTATTTATTTTTATTGCTGTATGTGTATGTAATGCAAGGCTTTCCACAGATCCTCTGTGTGGCTTTCTTATCCTCTGATTTGACCATACCCATCTTTCCCTGCTAAACGCACATTGATTTGCAGCTCTATCAACTGTATTTAGGCTTTAACAAAGGTTGCCTGCCGTCTCTGCGAGCATGCCCGCTCCGTGCCTTTTTATCAGCCAAAACCATCACGAAGGAGGAATCGCAGGAATCCCACTCCGGGCTCTGCTGGCCATTAGAGCTTGACCTGTGACTCTGCGGCATTCCTCACGTCCCCTGTGCCGTCATTCCTTTGCTGCTACAGAAACTCCCGGTTCTTGCTGGCAGGGATGGCCAGCTGCTTTGATCACCTGCCTTGCAGGGCGCGCTTGCTATAGAGGAAAATTGCGTTCATTCTTCCAGCACAGCTACGAAAGCAAAACTTAGGGTTTTCCTCAGCTTATTCCTAAGCCAATAGTCCCTAAAATAAAAATATGAGAAGTGAGGCATTATTTGGACGATGTCTGCATGGTGAGGAAGATGCTCAGCTGGTAGGATTGCTTTAGAGGCGCGATGACTGGGAGGAAAATGAGGATCTGCCTCATCCCTTCTTGCTGGGGATTCCCTGTACTCTGTTACTACTACACTTGGTCATGGGAAAGGTGGCCATTATTTCTTTTTTCCTTAAACACTGAAAACAAAAATCTTGATTTCCGCTCTTGAACTTTCACCGTCTAGTGGATACATCAGCTTCAATTCAAAGGTTTATCCCCAAACTCCTACTAGACTTTCCACGTACTCGTACTTTATACTTTCCATATCCTTTATGTAGCTGCATGGATATACACATAACCACATGATAATTTATTTTTTCATACGCATTTTGTTTTCATTATTTTTTTTTAAGCTGCTCTGGTAACTTCATTTCGTGAACACAATCTCATAAACGCTACCGAGAAATAAACCAAAACAAATTACATAAGGAACAGAGTCTTAGCAGTGCCAAGATCTTCTTTTCTGTATTGCACACGCAAAGTTTTTCTAGTTAATTAAGAACAAACACGCACACAGCACAACTAGCTCCTCAGCTCCTACAACGTGAATTTCATTTCCTTGAAGCTAAATAAAGACCAAACAAAACTGTTCTTGTTACAATTCCGATCTTCAAAGGAGTTTATTTATTTCCTTTTATAGGTCTGGACAGCCTTGAGCTCTCTGTGTTTAGATTAAATCAGCTCCAGAATCCTCCCGTCCCTCTTAGCTGTAAACAACCCTGAAATGGGAATAATACCTCACGATTAAAGCTGAAATCAGAAGGATTAAGTGGAAGGAGGTTGCCCAGAACCCAGAAGAGTCCTGGCCTCGACTCTCACGGTCCGTAGCCCCTGCAGATCTCCAGGGCTGGGCAAATGGCTGGGACCAATGCCGTGGTTCCCTGTTTGTTTACTGGAAGGGTTATCTGTTCAAAACACACTCACCAGCGTTATTAGAAGTAACATTTCAACACCCTTGAATGTTGGTAAGTCTCTATGTACCCTCCAATAACCTTCTTCGTTTTTTTTTGGTCTTAAAACTGAGAGCTGCACCTCCAAATTACAAAATTTAAACTCTTTTTGTCCCCTACATTCTCATTTGTAAAGGGTTTACATGCCCTGCAGATTACTGAAACACAAATCACAGCATCAACTCTAAATTTTTGACTAGCCACCAATATTCCTAATTTTTTCTTCACAGCATTCAAAAAAATTTGCAACTCCAACTCAACCTGTAAGCTGCCCATGAAGAAAGAAAATATTGTCGGTTCTTTTCCCTAAAAGCTCGGTTTTATTAAGTTGATGGTGGAGCTACGTGGGAGAAATGAAGCCAGACCAGGAGTGAAGAATGCTGGGTGTCTGGTGGAGCTGTGCTGGCGTGAGGACACCGGAGGTGGCACAGGGAGGGGGACAACAGTCTAAGAGGTCACCCGGCATGTTTTTCTTGTTTGAGCAGGGCAAAGACGTCTTAGGGATGCTTTGGCATGCAGAAACTTTGCCTCTAATAGGTCAGGTGAGGACAGGGAATTGTGTGAAGGCTAGAACGAAGGAGTATGGGAAAATTTATTTCAAAGGACAGTATCTTCCTGTTGTCCACTGGGATTGTTTAATCGTTTCTGATACACATTTAAAAATAGCGTGGTATGTGAAAAGTTCAGTTTTCGTTGCAAGGTATAGTCTGTACAAAACGGTGCAGACGGAGGGTTCCTGAAACTTATTAGCCTTGTCCCTCTACCCTATAGCTCCTGGCTACCACCAGAGCACTCATTTCCATTGCCACTAAAAGCTCAACTGTTCACCTAAAGCAGACCATCTGGCTAGACTGCTTGTAAACTCAATTTCCATGATTGAATAGAAAATGTTACTCAAAATAACGCTATTTACAAAGCCCTTTATTACATTCCGGCTGTTTCTGTGCTGTCACTTGAGAGACTAGCTGAGATTGTCTTTGATGGATGAGCAGCGGTTTATAATCCAGGGTCTACCTTCCATTTAAGGCTCGAAAATGCCAGTAGTGAAATCTCCCTGGAAGCCAGTGGAGCCACCACAGATTAATGTTAGAAAGGAAATTACATTATAATACAACATTGCAATAATATTGTAAATATAAATAAATGTAAATAAAATACAATATAATACAATATTGCAATAACCCCACATTATTCCTAGCATGTTGCCATTGCTGTTTCTTCCAGTGAGGAGCAATTGTGTGGACCGAGCCAAAATATGGTGCCAAAAATATGATGTTGACTTGGCTCTTGATTTAAGTCAGGTTCTAAGAATCGGGGACTGCTCCATGTTCCCTCATCTCCATTAAGGCTCTACACATCGTCAAAGATGCTTTCCATGATCCGATCCTGACCTTGCAAACCCTCTGGGAAGTCCTGAGCTCAGCGTTACTTGGGAGGTTGGACACAATGGTCACAGTGGCTTCTCCTGGCCTTTTAATCAGCGGGTCAATGAGACTAGTCGTGTGAGTACTCGGGTAAAAATAGCAATTTCAAGTATTTGAGCAACACTAATTCTCCATCTGATACATTGAATAGAGACTCTTAAAATCAGAAGAACAAGATCATAGAATCACAGAACGGTTTGGGTTGGAAGGGACATTAAAGACCATCTAGTTCCAACCCCCCTGCCCTGGGCAGGGACACCTCCCACTAAACCAGGTTGCTCAAAGCCCCATCCAGCCTGGCCTTGAACCCCTCCAGGGATGGGACATCTACAGCTTCCCTGGGCAACCTGTTCCAGCGTCTCACCACCCTCAGAGTGAAAAATTTCTTCCTAATATCTAATCTCAATCTACCCTCTTTCAGTTTGAAGCTGTTATCCCTCCTCCTATCACTATGTGCCCTTGTAAAAAGCCCCTCTGCAGCTTTCTTGTAGGCCCCCTTCAGATCGAGATCTGAAAAAAAGGAAAGAGAGTGGTTATGAAAACGTGGTCTGAATAGCGACACAGACTCAGCCTGCTCGCTCACCGGAATATGCGCCTGTGTGGATGCATACGAGCATATACAGCAGAATCTATGCCCTCTGGCGCATACACCAGCCGGTGTCTCATACCCTTGGCTGCTCGGAGAGATCTGCCTCGCTGCTCCTGACGTAGCTGCTGGTGTTGAACCAGCGTGTGTGCAACCGCTGCCGTGGCACGAGGTGAGGCTCGAAATTTTCTCCCTTGCCAGTAACAGGAAGAAAATAATCTAGTTTTAGTAATTCCCCGATAGAACACAGGTCACGCGCAATGACCTGCTGGCATACTTCCATTAAACAGCTTTTTAATGCAATTAAAATAAATAAATAACAACAACAACAAAAAAGGATTGTTAGTAGTAAACAGAAAGTAAAATGATGTCTATCAAGAAAATTACGAGGAATTATTCTCTGAACTCTGGTTAGGAAGAAGAACCCCATGAAGAAGAAAACGATCATTTTATCTGAAATGAAGCTTGGCTATAAATGTATTTTAGTATTTTTGGAGCCGGTTCTGGTAAACACAAGACTACCGACATGAACGTATATTGGATAACTTTTCATTTGTTAAAATAAACATTCCCATTAACATAACATGAAGCGTAGTGAGAACACGCCACGCTTAAACTGCATGCAGAGCCCTGTTGAGCAGGGATCTACATCTGCCATTGCTCTGGGATGAACGAGAAGAAATAGAAAACTCACACCAGGACAGTGCCATGTTGAGAGTGCTCTGCTTAAAAGAACAGGAGGTTAAGGAGATCCTTGATGATATTTCAGTAGCTGAGAAGAACACACTACTCATGGAAAACTTTTTAACTTATTTATAAAGTATGTTAAAAAGGGACCTCAGACCACACCGATGTGCGAGGAATTCTGTTCTGTAGAAGGCAACAGCCATTTCTTTTAATGAAAGTGATGCATAATTTATATAGATAGAATCATTTTAAAACACTCTCATTTCCAATTATCGTTATTATTGTCGCAAGTAGCTGATCTTCTGTAGTATTGAAAAGCCAGTAAAGGCGAACATATTTACCAAGCTTGTCACTAATTTACATCATCATCCTGGGCATGTTTTGCAGTTTGTCTGCCTCTTAATCTCTTCTTATAATTGCAGAAATAATTGTACTTGCCCTCCTTCACACAGTACTTTCAGATCCAGAGGTGAAAGTACTATAAAAGCATTAAGTGTTATCTTACCAGTGGCAAGTACATTAAAAATTACTTCAAATCTTGCGCGGAGAAAATGTTGCCAAACCTGAATGTAATTTTTATTGCACCCTTTTCATATTACGCAGGCAATAATGTATCCGTAATAAAGCTGAAACACATGACTTTTTTTTTTTTTGTTAGGTGTAATTTTGCAATTAGTTCCACAGTATAGCTCAGGAGACAAATGAGACCGATAAAAGTATTTAGCTGTTTCATCTTCAGCACGCATGACGGTTCCAACATCGCTAAACTGAATTTGCAGCCGTCCTCTGGGATGGCAGACTGGCCATGAGCTGCCGGTGCGGTGCTCCTCCCCTGGAGAAGTCATCCTTGCTTTGTTCTGAGCTGCCCCCCACCACCGCCACCATCACCCCCATCACCATCACCACCGCCACCATCACCACCACCACCATCACCACCACCACCATCACCACCCTGCTCCGAGGGCCGTGAAAGCCACGTAACCCACCAGCGAAATGAGCTACTTGTTTTTCTACTGCTGAAAAGCAGGTAACGTGGGATGTGGACTGGGAACCTTTCCAAAAGGCAAAGTTAGGCACAAGGAAGGTTTCAGCGTGATAAGCCAGGGTAGGAAATCCTATCAGTGTGAGCAAGAGCTAGAATAAACAAGTCACTACAAATACTTCTTTCCCCTTTAATAAATATTTGACTGAGGCCATCAGCCTTGCCTGAACTGGACCCGTGTTTGATAACGCAGACCATTCCTCCGTCTTACAGCTGAGAAGTGGTTTTGCTTGTTTTAGAAGTCAGAGCTTGCAAATCTGTTTGCGCATAGGCTTTTCTGCCCTGTAAATTAGCAACCAATCGGGAACCACTATTACTTGGGTGTATTATCAAAATCTAGCGACGTGGCCTTCATTCTTTTTAATTAAAGCCAGTTAGTGAATACTTATTCGTTGTCCCTCTGTCCCAGCCCACCACTCAGAATTGTCCCTGAAAAGTGATGCTGATCACAGCACCCAGAGCCGTATGCCCACGGGGGACAGACAAACCAAACTTTGGCAGTTTACAGCCATGCCACACTCCTCACGAATGATTCACAGAGTTTAGGTGACACATCCCTCTTCTTTATTTGTCTCAAAGACACTGTTTGGTCTATAGGGAAGACGTAATTCAAGTATTCCTCCGGCTCCGGTTTCTCGTTTTATGTTTAGACACATTCAGTGTTATCGTGCTTCGGTAGGCAGGACGAAGAATGGGAACAGACCTGAGAAGCACTGAAAAGAGTTATTACCAGTTGCAATGTATTCCCACTTACGCTTTCTGAGCTTTCTACCTAAATATCAGACCCCATCCTATGGGATCCTAATTACCTGGTATTGTAAAAGCTCTCTGGCTGGCAGAAAGCACTGGGGTCTTTCCAACCTGCACGTGGCTTTAGGGTATTTTCACAGATACCAGCTTCTTTGGCATTTGCTGCCAGATTATTTCCTCGTACGTCGTACCTGGAAGTACATGGTTTCATCCAACAAATATACAAGTTATCAAAGTATTTGAAGCCTCGATGAGACGAAGCTCTTGGAGTGATTCGGTAAAATACATAAAGGCTAAAGAAAACATGGCGCGAACCGCCCGGCTGTATGAGAGCCAAGGTGCTTAGTAATTTTCTTATCTCAAACTGTGTCCTGTAAATTGGGTATAGAAAGGACTCAAGCCTCGGCAGAGCTTCAAGCTTAAAACGCTACCACCATTTATTGCAGCTGAGGAAAGGGCGTTACAGGCGGGTGCCTCACGGGGAACGCAAGGGGGAAATTCTCAGCCCCCAAAGCTCTGTGTTTGCTGTCGCATCTGCTGCCTTACCGTCTGCAGCAACTCCCAAAGTCTTGGGCTTTGCTATGGGCATCCATGCCCACAAATCTCCATCTCTCTTGGACCAGTCATGGGAGCAGAGCAGGCAAGCTCCCGAAACGTGAAAGGATATCTGCAAATACCCAGCTGCAAACGTTCCCTAAGTCACGCATACCCCAGCCACTGACGTATTATCCGTACGGTCTGGCCTCCTCCAAGCCATGGCAGGATGCCCACGACTGTGCTGTTTTGCTGCCTCTTGAGCCACCAGTAAAAAAAAATACTGAAAAATGAATACCAGTACATTCGTACAGAGACGCAGAAGTATGGACCCAGATTTCTTTTTACTAAACTCAACGTACACATCACGTTTGACTTCCAGAGCCTGTGGCACACGTGGAGATCTGGAGGTTTGAGGGGAACCAGCTTTCCCGGGCATTTTTCCACCGCTGTATTTCTTCTAATATTATTTTAATCTGTTTCTCAGTGCGTTCCCCGTACATCCAAAGGACGAGAGCAGAAGCTTTCTCTGGCTAATCTAGTGACTGTAAATTCTCAGACCGTAGTGAAAGCTGGTGTGACCTCATGGATAAAGTGCTTGCTTCATATTTTGAAGGTCATAAATTCAAATCCTGTTAATAGTCTCCTTTTAGTAAATGTCTCATAGCTTATTTTCAGCAGTGTAATTACACACTGGGTCAGTTAATTATTACAAAATTCCTCCAGCAACAAGAAAAAGGGCAAACTACCCACTAAAACCAACTTAGAAAGTAATACTTACAAAATGATTAGCAATTTAAACAGTCCAATTAAATGAGACGATTAAGTTTAAGTAGATTCTTCATTAGAGTAATTTTCTGTACTCATAACTGTACAAAAGTCTTATAAGGCTTTTGGGGAACTGGGGAGCTTGATGCATTTCCATGAGCGTAAGTGTGTCGTGGCTGGGGCTCATACGTATGTATCTGATGACAGAATTTGGCTGGGGGAATTTGTAAGCACATGTATAGGAGCTCTCGGTCAGAGAGAGAGAGATCTATTTTCTTTAATGGGATCTTGTTTAACTTACTGAAAGACATACCACGGGCCTTTCCCGAGTTTATTGGGAAGAACAGCCTCATTCCATACTATTAGAGCGAATGACACCTTGTTTTGAACCTGTATTTCTTGGAGACGTGAGAACATAATACGAATAAAAACAGCCTTCTGTGGGGCTCTATGGTTGTACATCAAAATTGATGTGCCGCTTCGTTAGGTAGCTGTAACTTTTTGCATGGAAACACTTTGCCTTTTCTGACTTGGGAGAACATACATTTGTTTCCCAGGGCTCAGCGGCACTGCTTGGCACTGAATAATGCTTGAAAGAATAAATAATAAGCCAGGGAAAATGTTGGTATTTTGGATATAAAATATCCATGGATATAAAATACAGCCATGCATTAGAACGTCATTCCGAGTCTTTTAGTCAGGTTTTAGCACGCCAAAGAGATTTCTGACTGTTTTATTTCCCGATACCCTCTTTCTTTGCAAGTGTTGGACGCAGGTGGTGATGCCAGACAGCGTGGCAATGACAAATTATTCGAGCTGCTCCTTGGGCAAGCTTGCTCAGGGAAGGCAAGCCTGACCTGCCCACCGCTGGTCGTGATTTCTGCCAGACCCGGAGGAGACCGTAAGAGCCCTGCGTTCACCGCCAGGCCTGTGCCAAGAGACGGAGCGCGAAGCTGGGGAGAGCAATCGGCCCTTGCCCCGGGGGGCTGCAGCTCTGGCAGCAAGAGGCGGGCGGGAGGCACTGCCTCCTTGCCGAAGGGAGGGAGCGTGGATGGCTGCAAAAGCCGAACGCAGACCAGCCCTGAAGGGCCTTTTATGCCTGCGTTTAAAAAAAAAGAGTGCACGGTTTTGTATTTAAGGAGTAGTTTTGATGTGACAATTTTATCCCAGTGTGTCAGAATTTAAGAAGAAACAAAAAGAGGCATGAATAAGAAAACAAATGCATTCTTTCCAGGGGTGACTTTCAAACTAAAGCCAGGACCATTTGTCTTGAAGCTTATTTCACATTAGGACGTGTTTCTCTCAATATGTTAAGCCCTAAGGGGATGCTGAGATGAAGAATGTGTTTTAATTATTTTGTATGGGTTAAATAAAGAGCCTTGAAACTTTATCTCTGCTTTCTACAGCCACCCATGCATGAAATGCGGAGAATTCTCTAATACCCACTGAGAGAAATAGAGTACCACCAGTACAATGAGATTCAAATCCAGCACAGACCTCAGCACTGGGGGAAGAAGGCAGCCACTTCTCGGGGTAGAAATAATCCCACAAAATGCCCATGTAAGGTCTGTGTACAAGACATACACGTACCTTTGCAGATAGTTTGTCTTATAAATCAAAGATGCAATTGTCAATAGCAGACGTGAAGCTACGAGAGCAAGTGGAAGTTATCGGTGGTAACACGCAATGTTATTGATTGTTCCACAGGTGAGGATTTACCTTCCTTATCTATGATATCACATGAAAATACTTAGTTATCCCCATCATGTGGAACGTAATGTCCGAGGCAGGAAACACCATGATATAGAATCATAGAATCATAGAACGTGTTGGGTTGGAAGGGATCCTTAAAGGTCATCTAGTCCATATGAGGTAGCCTTACGGGTGCTTTCCTTCTCTGGGGCAAAACTGAACCACTGTCGTAGTCTAAGTTTAATCCTCCAGCATGGCTGCAGCCAAAGGAGCTAAATATTTCTTTCTTCCAGAGTGCAGGCCAGTTTGGCCGTCGGGACTGACCTCATGCATACAGCAGAAGCTGAAATAACACTCGAGAAGTGTTCAGTGATGAAGAATTCATCACACCAAGCTGTGTCGTGGAGACTCTGAGGTCTTGATTTGCGATCTAGAGATAATAGGAGAGAAATAGCGATGAGCTGAGGGCAGTGAGTGACACTTCAGAGTGCTCTCCTAGAAGAGAAGAGCTAAGGGCGCACATCTCTACGCTGCTGTGCACAATCTGCAATCTGCCATCGGTAAAGGTAACCTTAACGTTATATTTTCATTGCAAATTTAAAAACAGCTGTTATATCCCAGAGGTATAGGACACAGCCTGCGTGTGTGATGAAGATTTATTTAGCTTGCACACTAACGCGCTTTGTGATCTTTTCAACTTAATTAAAACGTAGCTTTATCGATGACTGACTTATTCACAAAATCTACTGTCACACAATGTCATTGACAGCATGCTGCTTACCGAAGAAATTTTCTTCGTTGCTTACATGATTGATGCCAAGTCATCACTTTTTAGTTTCCCGAAGATTTTTTTTTTTTAATGAAAGAAATTAGAGATGATAGTCAAATAGCTAGAAAGTGCTCATAAGTAACAAGAAACCAGAACGGCGCATTAGAATATAAGCTGGGAAAATTACTCATCTAGCGATTTTATTGGACACTCAGTTAAGAAAACAATATGATCGTTTTTATTTTTGCTCCCGGGTTTTTATTTCTCACTTCTTTTGCTTTGTTCCCTAAACTATAATTCAAAAAGGCTGAAAGGAAGAAAGTTTAGTAAAATTGGTACGCAAGCATATAATATTTATACAGAAACATTTGTAAACTCATCTGAGTTTCTTTAGGCTCGGTTTGGGTGATCTCGACTCAGGTTTTGGGTGATCTCGACTCAGGTTTTGGGTGATCTTGACTGAGGCTATAGAATATATTAGCCACTGACAAACAAGAATCCTAAACACTGTAAACCGAGAAAGTGGCATTCTTTCCACGGCATCCTGCAATGCCGTCCTTCTCCCAGCCACAGAAACCCCAAGGAAAATCTAGAGCAGCCTTATTGTCTTGCAAAGCAAAAGTCTGAGTGTTGGTCCTATCAAAATCAATGATTATACTCCTCTGTCAAACTGTGGCCAATGATTATGGCTCCCTGAGCCATGAATTTATTTGCAGTTTTTCATAATCTGTGTTTATTTTTAAATTCAGTTGGAATTTGATGAACGGTCACAGAGAAATGAAAAACTAATGAAAAGTTAATAAGCCCAAGCAGTGGAGAAGAACAATTATCGCTCCGTGGCTCCTTGCAAAAAGACAGCGCATCTTTGGAAAAATACAGAAAAATAGCAGCAGACTGGGCTTTCTGGCATATTTGCCGTATAAGGCAAGATAGCATACTAAAAAACATATTAATGTTGCAATGCCAAGAATCATTACTTTAGGCTTTTAAGCAGTAGCTCTTCTTCACTGATGATGTTATTTACTCTGTACCCACCAGTGCTTTCGCTAGTCGTAAGATGCAGAGATCAAAGTTTGCAGGTTGATGTGGGATGCAACAGATGGAAGCAAAGAAAGAAAACATACGAGGAGAACGGGAACAGCCTACTTTACTCTACCTGCATGACTAACATTAGACACACGTGTGCAGGTTTGGCATCGCGTTTTCAGTCTAAAAGCTGCCACCTTTCAAATAAACCGCCCTCAAAAGGTAGCGCTGAGTAATCGATCGTGCAATGCGAAAGGGAACTGTATGAACTATATGCAGAAACGGGGAAACCAAGTTGTTGTGTGTACTGAGTCGGGGCTGGGCGATGGGCTCTGAAAACCGCAGATGGAGGTTTCGGAAACAGCCGGAGCCTGTTGGAGAGATCAGTACCATGCCAGCTACGGCTCCCCACAGGGATGCCTGTTCCCCAAACCCTCCTGCCGACAAAACTCCCAGCAGTCTCTATAGATGTTTGGACAGTAAGGAAACAACAGGCTCAGCTGCTCGGGAAGCGAGAAATCCTCGTTCTCAGGACAATGCTTCAGGATGCCAGGCTGGGTGACACTGGCCATGGGCTTTTCGCTAGCCTCAGAGGCGCAGTGAAGTGTGCCTCCTGATAGGAAAAAGTAAAACAGGGAAATCACTTGCATAAATAGGCCCCAGGAATAGGATAAACCCCTGGTCCTGCTGAAATCAATGGGCGCAGTGCCACTGACCGCCCTTGGAACAGGACTCTGCTACTGGGACAAGGGGGTTCAATCCACTTATTGACATAAAGAACTGCTTCCAATTATATTGATCTTCAAGGGAAGAAATAAGGCACTTCAGACAGTTTTCATTAATGTCGTTCATAACTAGTGTGTCCTAAAGCTCCTTAGAAACTCACAGTCCAGAACTACTTAAATCAACGGGAGTCTTTAATTGCAAAAGAGTTCTCCATGGCTTCCCGGTGGGGAAGATGGAAGTACGTAGCAGAAAACGGTGTTGACATTTCACAGTCACTGCATTAAAACATTCGGTAATGGGCAAATACCAGAAATTGGGGTAAACAAAAGAGTGTGCATTTGCGGAGGTATATACCATGTGCCTCAGGGGGGCTGTGAGCACAGAAACCAAGTCCAAGTGGCTCGGCATCCAAGACAAGCACATTTATCTTCGGGACCGCACACACGTTCGTTGTTCCACCTGCACAAGGGCACATTATATTAAGAACCGAGTATTAGGGTAGAAGTATTTACATGTTTTTAATTTATACAGCCCTTTTGTGTAACGAGCATTTCGTTGTTTTTGTGTCATGGCCTATACAATGAGTCCGTTAGCACAGTTATTCCTCTCTGTGGTGATCTATAACTCTGTTCAGAGTTCCAGTGTACATTTTATACAGTGATTGCAGTCAGAAGCGTAACCAGCTTCTTTATGACTCCTTCATTAACTTTTAACCTTCAGTTTCCTATTTCCTATGTTACTGTCACAAAATAAATACCAACTCCATGGCCAGTCGTAGGCAACAACCCTGGAACCCTTTGCTGTTCGCTACTGCAGGAAAAGGAAACGGGTTTTTAACTCTGTGAGAACTGAATCATCACCGACCTATGGAAGTGTAAACGGTGCTAAGTGTAAAGAAAGAGCAAAAATCAAAAAAAACCAAGTTTGTGGACACACAGAAGTCAACGTGCAACAAACCCACCGCAGAGATGAGAGAACTTAGGAAGAATCACATGTCTGGAGGTGGCATTGAAACAACAGCACGAACGAGAGTATGGGAAAGGGAAACCAAAACACACCAATTAAACTCGGTATTTTATGTCTTGACCTTCCTTTAACCCAGTAACATGCCGATTATGGGCGACATTGTTTTTAAAAGATCGCTTTACTCAGGAAAACTTTAAAACCTGTTGTGCTTTGATAAGCAACAGTCTCCTGCAGTAAACCTGAACTAACAGTTTAAAGCTAAATAATACAGAGGCCTGAATTAAAACCCTGGCAAAGTTGTAAGGTTAGGTCAACGAGCTCAGCAGCACTGAGAAAATAAGTGCTACTTTCAGTTATCTGTTGAACAGAACGAGCACGACCAGAGCTTATGATAAGATATTCCCCAAGGAGACTGAAAAATGAGGCTTCCAGTGCCTCCTCCGCAAGCTTGCTGATGCTTTATTTATTGAAAACTTCTTGAAATATAAAGGAAAAATCCTACAAAGAAGAGGCTTATCCCTCTAAGAGATGGCCCTGGACTCTCACGTTCAGGGTTTAAACTCCCGTGGGCTCCACCCACCATCCAGGTGAAGGGCATAAGTTCTGGAGTCGCAGGGTGGGTGTTGTGATATATAAATAGTGTACCTGGGGCAAGAGGGGAAAAAAAAAGAATAGTCCTGTTTTCTGAGAGTGAGCTGGTGGTGGAGAAGATCTCATCTATAGCGATGCACCTGAGAACAGATGAAGTCTAGGTGAGTTTATTTTGCTTTAGTAAGAAAGAGGGAGAAAAGAGAGAATGTGTGAAGTTACTTATTTTAAGCTACTTCTTCTTGTAGGAGCAAATTCTAGTGTTAGACGAGGGATTTTATATTTCTGGATGCAGTTTAGCAACAAGTATTTAGTGAGACTGAAAGCTGTTTTATACGCTGAGGGATGCCTCCTGTGGCTCCTTTTAAGGAAGAAGAAAGAAGAGATAAGGAATAATGGTTGTAGAAGAAGGGTGAGATGAGTAACTTACGCAGCTCTTCAAGCTTTCTTATAGACTTGAGCTGAGAGGTAAGGATGGCCTGCTGCAGGGTCCGAAGACTACGTTCTGCATAGCCACTCAATATTTGCTTAGCCCACCATAATGATTCTTAGGCTATGCAATAACTTTTAAGGCTACAGCCAAAATGTATAAACATTAAATACAGGATTTCACTGATCCAGAGGAAGGTGTACTGCTTCCTCGCTGTCTTAATGCTGATTCCAGTGTCTACAGACTTCATGCTATTAAGCTATGAAGCAGTTTATGTAAACCAGGACATAGACTTAAAGAAACAAAACAAAGGCCTTATTGTAGGCATAAATATCTGAGGGTTAGGTTCTGTGCGTAAACAGTGTTTTTCTTGTGATCCAAAAGATGCATAAAAATAAAAAAACAATTACGAGAAGGGAGTAGGCTATTAAAGCCATATTTCTGCAATAAGGTACTTGCATAAACGTACTAGAAATCCAGTGGAGTTCAAATACAGTATGATCATGAACAGCGTAATTAAATTACAATTTAAAATATGTGAACCATCTGCACTGCAATGTGAATCCTAGCACTACACTGGGAATATTGAGTTCTGTATTATGTAGTAAAATAAAATCTATCAAAGCTCTGCCAGTCCCTTCAACGTTTGCTATTAGTAGAGCATTCCCCTTGGCCTTGTCTAACTTATTACTGAGTGTTACACGCCTGTGGCTCCGTAATTGCTTCAAAGACCTTGCAAAATCTGAATCTAATGTGTTTTGTCTTGTGTGTGCCTTCTCTAAGTTCATAGTCAAAATAAAAGGAATAGGAAAGACAGTGAGAGAGCTAGGTGAACTTACAGGAGAAAGCTTCAAGTGGAGAAATCAAAGCAGGCTGGAGAGTATTCAAAGTAAAAGTTCTTGCTAGATAGTTGTTTTTATGCCTTGTAGCAAATATATGGAAAGGTGGTGGCTGAACTTAATTTGGAAGTCTGTTGGAGACATGAGTTTGTCTTTGATACTTTGACTTCTGATGGTTTTTTTGAAGTTGGGAGAAAGCCGTAAGAAACATACCAGGAAAAGACAGCTAATGTCCTAAGCTAACAGGTATTTTCCAGCTTCTGAAAACCACTGGTTTGGTTTAATGTAATTTTTCCTTAAAAAACAACATGCGGGAACAGTTCTGTTGCCCCTGGCTTCAAGACTGAAACCCCTGTGAAGACCAGTGTGCTATTGAGTGGATGTTTGGAGGGGATGGTGTGTGTGCTGTAGGCACCCCTCCTCCTAGGGGCTGTTTTCCAGGAGTGACCAGGAAAGACCCCGTCCTCCCTCTGTGCCTGAGCCCTTTGTCCCCAGCCTTTCCACACCTGCATTGAGCCCTTCTGCAAGGGCGCAGGTGGCACTGAGGACCTGCTTGCCTTCAGCTGTGGCTAATGGCCTGGAAAACTTCATTATCAGGTGAAGGACCTTCCTTAGATGTGCTGCTTTGTTGGCTAAGGAAATGCTGCCCCCCACCCCCCCCACACAAGTTTTACTTGGGTGCCAGGATAAAGGACTGAAATGTGATGTAACGGGGGCCCAGCAGCATGTTGCCAGGCAATGCTATATGGTAGCCTCCTGCTACCACTTGATCCTGCTGCAATTTCCACAGCTGATGGCTTCCAGCAGGATTTCAGGTTAATTTGAGGAGGCTGGGGTAGAGGGGAGGCAAACAAAAGGACCATTAGAGGCTCTGGTAGAGAGGGAGAAGCAATTAAATGGGAGCACTCTGTGAATGATCAAGAAGTGGTGGGAAATGTCTTTTAAATATTCTGAGAAAGAAGTAGAACTAATTTGTTAAGCAGACTGGGCTATACAGTTGGACATCCTGTTAAATCCGAAGTGCAAACTGACTTGGTTTGTAGGATAGTTCAGTGCGATTTCTCATTCTTTCATACATTTTCCCTTTAAGAATGGCCATAGGAAAACTTTGCTTCTTTACCGACTAAGGTAAGGGGATGAAAACTCTTAATTGTTTTGTATTGTATGCATTTTGGTGAGACTGTGTTTCTTCCTGGACTGTGATGTGAACTATTTGTCTATTTTAGCTCTCAGATTCCTGAAAATGAGTACATTTAGGACTGGATTTGATGTCCTGTGCTCTTGCAGGCTTAAACAAGGGGAAGGATTAAATCTGGGAGGATGGGGCAGGCATGGTTGATTTTTTTCGGTGTTTTTTATAAACAAAAAAAAGCTTTTACAAGGTGGTGCTGGGGAAGGCAAGAGTGAAGAGTTGGCTTTATTTGGATATTTGATGACATTTAATATTTAAAATGAAAAGATAAAGGGTCAGGACTCTAGAGAACATCTCACAGCAAAGAGCAATAGGAAAGGAAAGTCAATAGGCTTACACAGGAGTGAGAAGGTTTTGTCCCTTGTTTTTTAGATGGGTTTGTAAGCTTGTTTTTTTTCAGGCCCAAGTTACCTTATTAGATGCAAGGGAAATCTGAACCATGCTGTATGAGCATCTTTTCCAGTCACTCCTATCCAAAAGACATCAAAACTATTCTGGAGAGTTCCTTGTTGCCATGTCTGGCAGGACTTGTCTTCCTGACTCTTCTCAAAAGGGAGAAAGGAAAGAGTTTTTACAGACAAGCGCCTTGTAAAATTGTAAACAAAGCAGGTTAATTAAAAAAAAAAAAAAAGGCAAACCCCCCCCAAACCAAAACCAAAGCATTGGAAGTTGGTGCAGAATTGATACAACATCAAATATCCCTATATGTTATGCAGTAATGATACAGGAAAGTCTTGATGAATCCAGAAATTTAACATGGAGCTGTGATAGTGGTACTCAATGACTGATTCTCTCAGCTGTGGGGACTGCATCTGGATCAAAACTTTATTTCAATTCAAAAACCTGTGCAGAAGATAAATGATGTGCTAGCCGGCTTTCTTCCAGTAAGCTTTGAGTACACTGAGTAAAACTAGCTGTGAGCAAGAACTTCATTAAAGCAAGAAAATTGCCATGTGACGCTGTAGGTCTATAAAATCCACTAACAGCGACGCATTTCCAGTCTAGTTCCTGCAGCATGTTACTGACAACTGGCAATTCGAGGTATTGCTTGCTCTGAGGGGACTCCTGATTTATATCAGCTGGGGACTGTGATCCTATGAGGCTGGATAACAATGGTGCTCCTCAACCTAAGGATGGTCGCGAAGAGGACTTTTGGGCTGGATCTGTAAAATGTTTCTGCGCCTTGCAGAGAAAGCCTAAAGTACGGATGCATTGAAAATCCCAGGTAGAGCGCGTCCTTGTTACAATCAAAACAACAAATTATGTAGACAGATGTAAGTTATTAAAAGGAATTATAATAGTTATTGCTTCCTACTTCTGTAGTGCAGTGTGCTGGCATGAGAAGGTGTGGTTCTGGTAGTTTATTAGTTAATTGCACCTGATGTTTCATCCTTTGTATGCAATCAGAAATATTTGTGAAGTGACAATCTCCTTACACCCAAATGATCCTATTTTGCTTGAATAAATATTGTTTCCTAGGAGTAAATTCCAGTAATGTTGTTTCTTTTGTTACAACAAATGTAAATTTGCATTTTATCAATTCTTAAACATAGGTCACAGGCTATTTTTTATTCTTAATGTGAGAACACTTTAAAAAAAACCCCACCAAACCAACATCGAACTGCCTGTTCTAAATCCTTCGTCCGATTTTACATGGAAAAATAAGAAAACTTAATGTCTGTCTTCAGTCTGAAATATGGAGATGTTAAACCAGTTTTTAATCAAATTCGTTGTTTGTCTGGAGCAATTGTGCTTCCCGTAGCTTGCTCATATTATGGTGAACTCCCGAAGGACTGCTGGCAGATAGAAATTTTAGCATAAAATACATATAAAAATGTCCTAATAACTTACTACTTTAGACTTAATTGGGGTATCTGGACAAGGTCCCTACATGCTGTACTTCTTCCTAATGTTCGGATCTTGCCTTTCAATAGTTCTCTGAGCTGAAGCAGCAATGCACTATAGCTTTACTTGATAGAAACCATCTTTCAAAATGAGCACAGTGTGGTTTTACGACACTTAACATTCAGCATGATATTAAACCGTGTAACGGTGTCATTCTCAATTTGGTTGAAATAAAAATGGAGGGGAGGGGAAGAGAACTGGCATGGGACAGTCCTATGAACTGTATTCCAGCCATGAGCTTTTGTTTTTCATCTCACGGATACGAACCTCCAAAAACTAGAAGGAGCAGGCAATTGTAAATACCCGGCCTCCTGGGTAGGTCTAAGCACATTTTCCGTATCCTGGGTAGGTTTTCATAGGCACGTTCGTGTCGTGTCTTCCTGCAGAGCCCAATCAGAGCTGGAAAGTTCAGTTATAATATACACCATTTTTTTTGACCCAAGCTGTTATTGCACCTGTGTAGGGAGACTGCGGCATCAAAGGCAACACGTGAAAGGTGAGGGGGGAACACAAACCAGTAAATTTGGGGATTTGATTATTTGTGTAAATCATAGATATGACAACTTTCTTTGATGTAGCCAGCGCAGAAAAAAGCTGGAAGGTCGTACTCCAATGTAAACTGTTTTCCAGCTCCTGCATTCATCCTCCTCCACAGCAAGATTTTGGTACAATACAGTTTCCCCCTTTCATAGTTTCCATACAGAGTGATTGCTGGTTCATTACGCGTGCAACTGCTGGAGAGAGCAGTAACAAAAGATGTTGATGTATAGCCCAGTCTGCCATTTGGTATACAGAGGTCTTCAAACTATCCCTCCAAATACGGGTTGTAAGAGGATATTTCAATGATGTTGGTCTGCCTGCTGAAATCTCCTGGAAACTGGGCGGGAAGCGCCTTCATAAAGTGATAGTTCTTGCAAAATCAGGCTCCTGCTGGAGGCAGCTGGGTAGGGAAGGTGCTCTGAACCTGGGAGGTGAAAACTGGGCTCCTCTACGCGCTGAGAAGCGGCCTAATGCTGGATGTCACTGAGGTTCCTCTCATCACCAGTCTCACCCGTATAAGAATGGGAATGTCGGTTTTGCATCAATAAATGGTAAATTAGAAAGCTTACTAGTGTTCAGAATCTCATATAAAAACCTTTTGCTGACTTAATCGTACTTGATCGAGGTGATTATAACTCATGGGAACCCTAGCAAGTGGTGACTTCAGATTACAACTCAGGGACGCTTTGGACTCAGTCTTGCAAACCCCTACTCGTGAAAGCAATATCAAAGAAGGCAGGAGGATTAATTTAGTGAAACACATGCTTTTAACATCAGTATTTCTAAGGTCTGATCCCATTCTTGCATCTGAGTAATTTCCTATGCCACAAGGCATCCTTCTCCCTGTGCTTTTAACTAAAAAGCATCTTTCAAATATAGAATTTCAAGGCCACTTCTCTCCGCAGTGTAATGAGCAAAAGCATTTTAGGGCTGTGAGCTTGAAGGAATAAAGATGTTCCTAAAGTGGAACTCTTCGGCCTCTTTGTCGTTATTATTTGATAGGTAAGAGTGAACTATCAGTAATCACTTTGGGGAAGCGTTATGTCCAAGCTGAAGTCAATTTTTTTTTTTCTGTGAATTGGGCAGACAATTGGAGAAATGCACGGATGTACTGGCAAATTACCCACGGGATGTCACAGTGATCTATCCCATGGGGCTGTTGAGCGGATTAATTGGTAATGCTTGGTGAAATAGTCACAATTAATGTATTTTATTAGCTTGAATTTTTTTTCCTTCCCCCCCCCCATGAAATTGCCTACAAGAAGCCTATGGATTTTTAAAAATGCATATAACGGGGATAACAGTCGGTCTGGGTGTCAAATGCTCATCCAGCAAAGCAGCCTTTCTGTCTGCTCTGTCACCCAGAAGCCGTGCAGGCTGCAGTCCCGAAATGATGCTGAAAACTTATCCCCCTGTTTCGTCTGAAATCAGACAGATTCTAATTCAGCTAATTCTGAAATCAGACACCTATCTGAGACTATAGATCTGCAATTCTGCCCGGCTCTGGGACACGTGGTCCCTTCAAGTGGACTTGAATTAAACAAACAAACAAAAAAAACCCCAGTGGTGTGGTGACTAGGGAAAAAAAAAAGTTGGGTTAGTGTTTCAGCCTATACTCTTGAGGGAAACCGATGATCTTTCAGATCAGACTAGTAGCAACTTAAAGATACCATAATGTTTCAACTCAGAATTCCAGACAGCTCCGAGAGAGGAAACTGCCATTTCCTATCCCATAATCATGCATTATTACTTTAAAAATACTCCAAATGCATCCCAAAGCAGAGAAGCTTATCCTACATCTTGAATACAGATTATGCCCAGAGTATGTAGGATAAAACAGGAAAAGTGTTCTTTGAAGAGCATGTTGCACTGAAAAAAAAAAAATGGATTTTTCTGCTCTCCTACGTCAATTTTAATTTTGATGATCAATACAGACTGGAGAAAAATACGTCTCTTCTTTACCTGCATGTGGCATTCTAAAGCACAATAGTAAGAAAGCAAGCAATTACATCTACATCACAGATTTCGTATTTCGTAGCAGTAAACCGCACTTTAAGTCTCATGGGGTGGGGCAATGGATTTAAAGAATACGCATGAAAGCAGAGCAGTCGCTACCATTTCAGAGACAATATCCTTTGATTTCAGAAGGAACCGGGGCTCTTCGACAGCTACGGGCGGGTGCTGTGTTGGGGAGGGCCATTAAAGTTCTCCCCAGTCGATTGCTTGGGATTAGCTTTTAAATTCCTTGAAAATTGCACCTAGGAAAAGAGTGATATAGCGTGTTTATTTTTATTTCTGGCAAAGCCGTTCATTCTCATGTGAACATCTTGTCAGAGGGGAGATCCAGGTGTAATTCCCAGAGGGCTGAAATGGAAGCCGGTGGCAAGCAAACTGCCTCACACAGGCAGCAACGGGCTATCGAGGTTATGTATTTGAAATCCTTCTTGCTTTCCTCAAACCCCATCTGATTAGATTCATCATGGGATTAGGAGAACGTGTTCAGAAAGCCTACCATAATACGGAAGCGTGGAAGTCTTTCTCTGAGCATCTGTAGGCATAGCGAGAGCATCGTTTTCCAGCGGCAGTCGTGTCTGAGGGAAGGGGAGCTAAACTCCCCGTGATCACAGCTGTGGCATTTGTTCCGCCCTAGACTTTGTGCTTCTGCACAGGGATCCTTCGTATCTCAGCACGGTTTCAGTTAGCAGTGCTAATTGCCGTTGAGGTCCCCAAACCTGGGAAGGGGGGGGGGGTGCTGCTCCAGTGGCTGGGTTGCCAAGCATTCCAGGAGAAAACAGTCGCTGGGAGGCTGCCGGTCCCGTGTGCTGATTGGTTTTGATGGCTGAATTGCTTTGGAAATGGTATTATACATCAGCGCGCTCAAAGCGAGTCCTCTGTTCCCTTAGGGAGGTGATCATCCTCATCCTCCTTCGGATGCGTTTTGTGGGAGAGGAGGAAGATGGATCATGCTGGGGGTGGGGGGGTGGCTAGCGCGCCGGAGTGGATGGAGCTGCTGCTGTTCACCCTATTGTGCAAATCCGAGGGGGCTGACAACATCCCATAGAGCACTGCAAATCGCATTAACAGTACTCCAGGTAGCAGCGTTTGGGATATCCGCTGACTGCGGATGCGTACAAATGACTGAAGCCGTTAGTCTTTCCTACTAGTATTTCCACTAATGATTTCCAATTGGACGCTCTAAGGAGGAAAGCCGCGCAAGGGGAGTGAAAACAAAGCCATGTGGTCTCTGCTAGGTAAAAGCTCTTCAGCTGGAGAAAACGGTACAGTTTTAATAACTGGAGCTTTTTTCCTTGCCTTTTTTCCCCTGAAAACATACCGGAAAATTGACAAAAGAACCCAACCAACAACTGGCTGTATGTCAGCGTTCTGCGTGTAGCGCTGAAGGGACAAAATCCTTCTCGGGAGCCCTAGGGCAAGCTGCGGGGCTGCAGTGTGGCCACTTTGTGTCTGCTCCTTGGCCCCCAGGGCTGGCACCGCAGCTGTCGCCTCTTGCGTCCCCAAAGAAACCTTTCCCAGCTCATTGTTCTGCATAATAAACACAAAGGGGCTTCTCCCCTCAAAGGCAGCCTTTTAAAAGCTGGCAAGGAGCCTCGGAGCAGGGCTTTTTGTGGGACCCCCTTTCAGCTCCGCTGCAGGTTTGCTTTAGCAGCCCTACCGCTTTGCGTCGCTTCTCTCGGCGGGGCAAATCCAGCCAGGTAGCTCAGCTGCGGTATGTTTTTGTGTGTGTAACTCTGCCAGCTTCAGCAAAATGGCTCGGTCACAAGTAGGTCCGTACACGACGGCTAACATCCAGGTGTTTATCGGTTTTATAATTCTTCCCCAGCATCTGCCCGCCTTTGGGTGAACCCCCGCAGTCTGCTCTGCTGGGGCAGCTTCGGAGTGCACAACCAGGTTCAGCAGTATCTAAGGAGGCAGTCGTGTCCAAAAAGCTCATTTTTCCAAAGGCACTTTTATATTTGCGCTTGGAAGTATCATAGATTGTGCCTTCTATTTATGCCTTGCAGATATTTATGTACAATAAAGCTATATCCAACGCCTTTCTTCTTATGCACGTACAACAGAAAACTCAATTAGGATTTAACCTTCTGGGTGCAATGCCTGCTTTCTGAGACAGTTATTTTTAAGTGACTGCAATGTTCTTCTGAATCTGCAGTTTTTCCCTGGAGAAGCCTCTGGCTGGTCTGAGGCACGCCGTGGGTTACATCGTGCTCTGTGCTGCTGCCTTGACCACCTGTGCCGTCACTTTCCAAGCGATGCTGTTTGCCCCCACTTCTCTTCCGAGCTTTCTGCTTCCCCCAGCTTTGTTGGGGATCCCTGGGGGACATGTCTGTGATGTTCTCCTGCAGACCAGCTTCTGGTCTGGGCTGCTCTCATCACAAATGCAAAAATGAAATACAGCCATTGCATTTTTTCTTTTTTTCCTGACCTCTCCATTCCAAAGAAGCCCAACCAAAGTGATATTTAAGCACCTTATCCCTGTTAGAGTAAATGTTGAAATGCTGATGTTTTCAACAGAGCTGCAGTTTTGATTTTTCCACCAGCTGTACGCCATTGACCCTATTGCCACCTCTTTGTAATCAACACACTGAATTCTAAACTTTGTGTCTCTTTGATCAGACCCCCATATCACCCCAGGCTTCATGGATTTGCTCCCTTGTGGTTCCCGTACAGACAAGGTAGCCGCATTCCATTAGCCACGCACAGCAAAAATGAAGGTCCTCCCATTTAGGCCATGAAGCAAGGCTGTTCATCAGTTAAAGGGGACTAGATGGAGAAAGATTGAAATGAGTGGGCTAGAAGCAGTGTCCTGTTGGGGTGGTGGTGGTGGTCTGTGTGCGTGACAGGCACGTGGGTCAGCAGGATGGGAGCCTGGGTTTTCCCTCTCACTGGCTTTGCCCTTCCACCAGGCTGTGACTGGGAGAGGGGAGGAGCGCTGCAGTTTACTCAAACTCAGCCACATGCAGGTAACAACCTATCTCTGATGGTGTCACTGCTCCTGTGGCCTCCTCCTCCTCTTGTCCTGTTTGGGAAAGCATTTAGTTTTGCCTCACAAGCCACAGTTTGGTGTCTGGGCTGTCATTTGAACCCCGTGATATGGGAGTTCGCGGTACCTCTCTCAGGACCAGGAGGTAGGGTAGCCCAAATGTGCTAAACGTACCTTAGCTTGAGAAGTCACATCTGCCTTACATGTACCTGAAACTGCCTCAATTGCTGGAAACGGGTAACTGTGTTTCTGCTGTTCCCAAAGGCGCTGAGCGGTGCTCCTGGCGCAGGTCCGCTGTCCCATCAGGATGGAGGAGCTTGAACGTCACCATTACTCAGGTACTCTACGGCTGGTGCTGCGCTCGCTTCAGGGAGGATGGTGCTACAAAATTATTATGTCCACGTAATGGGTTTAATTAGCAGAGATCACCGTTGGGCCCCGTAGAGGGAAGTTGTTTTAAAGTTGCGGCTTATCAGGCTTGAAAGAAAACTCAGGAAAGGGAACAACAGTTGTTCACCCAAGAAGCCCGTGCTACGGTGAGTGTGGGGATGCCAGAGGCCAGGTCCTGGGAGCACACAGCCCTGTGAGCCGTGCCATTTTGTGCCCTGAGGCTGGGAAGGGTGTTCCCCAGATCCAGCCCTGGCCGTACCCCGAGCCTGCACCCAGGAGCTCCAGCCAAAGGGGACCATCCCTGTCCCACTCGAGCCACTAGGTCCTGCCTCCCAGGGGCAGCCCCTTCGCCCTGGAACGAGCCACCGGCTTCTCAAGTTGCCTTATTTATGATCACGTCTCAGAGACGTAATTTAAAAAAAAAAAAACACTCAAGTAGACATATCCAGTTAATCTGATAAAATGTCAAAATACCTCTGTGGACAAGATAATCATCTGCAGGCTTCCTACGAGCGCTCGCCGAGAATAATGGCAGCCTTGTTCGGAGAAAATACCTGGATAAAACAGCACCTTTTGAGGCAGGTAATCATCAGGAAGATATTCTGATAAAACAACCTGTGTATTAGAAACGAGCTGTAGCTCTTGCTGCGGAAGAACTCCCCGCAAACGCATGCCTGCATACCAATATCGACAAAATGAAATGAATATCCATCTGTCGTACGTAAAAACCGATGTAAACCCCTTGCCTTCCGTGCGGTTATGTCTCCTTTCAGCAGATGAGGCCATGAATGATGTAATTAGACACTGTGTCTTAAGGGGCAGTTTTAGGCAGGGCAGAAAAGATGGTGGATGGCTGGGCTGCCTCTTCTTACATTTGCCAAGTGCCTCTATGCTTATGGTTTTCGTTTCTTCTAAGAATACTAAACCTGAATACTGAGCTGAAACTTTCCCTGTGGGAGGTCAGCTTTCTGGCGGCTTTATTTACTGTTTACTTCAATAGAAACAGTTTGGTAATTCTGAGAATAACAGTATTTTATCTTATTGAATAATTCTGGCGATCCTCTTTAAAAAAAAAAAAAATAAATAAAAATCCAAAAAAATTTTAACTGTTCCCATTTGGAGGCAGGACGTTTATATTTAAGGAAGGAGTGATGTCTGTATCACGGGAGTTTGCTGACATGGTAAAATTTCTCTTTGGATGTGACAGAACCAATAGTATCATGCTGCTATTTTTCATATAGTGTTCTTTAGAACAGTGCAACAAACAGAGTGGCTTCACTTCCATTCAGACTGTTTCCCTCCTCTCCTTTCAGCCCCTTATAGACACGGAGATACAGGCAATGGGGCATGTAAGAATGGCAAATTGGAAATGAGTCCTTGCTGCGAGGCATAGCTTCAAACACGACTTTCTCCATTCCGGTATCAGACTAGGTTTTCATCCCACCGTTTCCCTATGCAAATCGTTAACAGTGAAACAATCGTAAGGATTTAACGAAACGCCGGAATAACAGTTTCAAAAAGACCTGGGTGTTTTGCTTCGGGAACTCCCTCTAGAGCAGAGACTGCCTTGCAGGTGGGCCGTAATTGCCTGCTGTAGGCTTTCCTGTGCCTCCGTCTCCCACCAGGGAGAGGGTATGATTGATCGGAACCAGGAGGATGATGGTATTAACTTTATTTGGAAGTTCGTTTTGAGCGGGGAGTGGAAACTCGAGACAATCCTCATGTTATTGAGAAGCTAGGGAGAGTCGCTTTACAAAACTCTGAATTGAATTTAAACTCTGGTCTTTTGTTTTATAAATTGTCGTTTCCCCCCCACGCACACACCTTCTCTTTTTTTTTTTTTTTTTTATGAACAAAAGCTTGTAAGGTGATAACTTTTAGTATACTATAACGATCCTGAAAAGAAGGTATTTTGGAGTCAAATGTACCACTCGGAAGCAAAAAAAAGTGTCTTCCGCTGAAGAAGCTTATTTTCAAATTAAAACCAAGCCTTTCCCTAGGTGCTCGGGGAAGAATGGTTCAATTCTTCACGCAGGAGAATAGCATAGTGCTTTCTGGGGTTTAGAGGTACTTATTAACAATAGCTTATAAGCCTAAATCCCGTATGATTCTCACATCTGTGTCATTAAAGAGGAAATGTCTCAGACCAGCGGCAGCAAAAGAAGACTCTTTTATATTTCACGTGCACTGCAAGTTTCAGATAGTCTGGTTTAGATGGAGTTTATTCTCTTTCTTTGCAAGAAGAGCTTTCAGCTTATGGCTGGGGGGGTGGGGGGGGGAGAAGGAGTTTTACATTTTTCCCATGTTGTTTTGGATTTTCTCTGTTTCCTTTTCATTACCACAGTCACCTAATTACTCCCTGAACACGTGTGTTTCCTCTTCGCCCCCCACCATCTTTCTGCTGCATCCTTTCTGGGTTTCCCCTTCCATTTGTTTTCTGCTTCAGCTCCACTTCTGGGCCTACTGATCTCTATGTCCTTGTCCTAATTTCTTTTCCAGGCTGAACTCATTTCCTTTCTTGGCCATATTTCTCCTGACCCAGTCCAAGCTTCCTTTACACCTGCCCAGAGCTATTTTCCTGCCAAACCCAAAATACAGTAATTGTGCTCTGAAAGTCTCTTAAAAAGGCCAAACACTGGAAGATGCAGAAAATGGTAGTGTTGGGTGCTGTCTTGCTCTGCATTTATACAGTTTCTGGTGATCCAAGTATGGGTGCTGGCGAAGACCGTATCAGATGTTGGGTGGCATGTATTCCCAAACACATTTCTGAGCATAAAAGGACAGACGCAAAATCTCAGTAAATTTGTGTAGCTCAGTTGCAATGATAAAACAACATTTTGTACCAGATGTGGATTTGATCCCTGGAGGAGGAAGATAGTAGGGATTATGAAACAAAGCACACTGGATTTGCTGGTTTGTTTGTTTTCAGTGCAATAAACTTCCAGAGCTTTGTTTTGCTTTACGATGACATTGCTGGCATGTCTGTACTTTATCCTGCGGAAAAAATTTATCCCAGCCTGTTCTGTTTTGTTCTGAGTAAGAACTGCTCCATTTACGCTGCCCTTTTCTGTTTCCTGTCTCACACTTGGAACTTTGGTTTCTTTACTCGCTTTGATTTAAAAGTCCCCCTAAAGGCTAGCCGAGCGCTGAGCAGTAACCTTGTTAAGATCTAGCTTTGACCAGAACTTGTAAAATTTCATTCCTCGTCGCCTCCCTTGGCTTTAAAATTAGCCGGTGCGGTGTTTCCTACGTTAACTTTACTAAAATGCATTATAGGAAACAAGTCACTATCGGAAGTTGCTTCATGGTATTCAAATTGTGGAAGGAGTCTGTAGTCAAAGATTAGCTTTTGTTTTAAATCTGGCTGAACTAACAGGAAAGACGCACAGAGAATGGCCCTCTGCACCTCCACGTACTCTGCTGGGTATGTCATCTAAGGAGTGGTGATGGCTAAGGGATGGTGATATATGTTGCAGCTGTAGTGTCTTGGGCTGTGATCTTGCCACATCTTAAAAGTAACGTAGCTTTCAGGGCTGGTCCGCCTTTGGGAAACTTCCAAAGAAAACCTAAGTGTTATAATAAGTGACGTTGGTGATTTAAGAGGTGGCACTTTCCTTTCTGTGTTAGTCCTAAGCCAATGCCGCAGCGTGGTGGCAGAGAGAATTATGCTTCTCGAGGTGTTACGCTTTGGAGATGCAAAACAGCGATCCATTGCTCATGTCTTTATTTTCTGTCGTTCTGTGATACCCCGCGTAGAAGTTTCTTCCCTTAAAAAGCAGCTTGGAGACAATTGTGTTTCTGCAATAATTTCTCGCGCTTGTGTTAGGCCTTTGAAGTGCATTAGAGCAATGCTATTATCTTATGGGATGTCATACGTACTAAATGTGGGCTACGGCTGCTGCTTCTTGGCGATCTTTAGTGATATAGGGAGAAACAACCATAATACGAACTTGTAGAATGCAAATAATACGTAATAAAGTGCTCTTGCTAATACTGCATTTGATACAGGAAGCTGAAGTTTCAAACCTTAGTTCTTGCATTATGTTTTCAAGGTATTCACACACACGTATGCAAACCCTGCTCCTAAATGCAGATAGGTCCTTCCTTGTGCACGTAGTTATTTTGACTCGTTGCACTTTAATGGTCTTTTTGCTCAATTGTTTCAAGATGCAGCGGATGGCTCTGCCTGGGAATGCACCCCAGCACATCGTGTGTACCGAGAGACGGAAAATAAATAGTTGGGAAAGACACAGTCACTTGCATAAGGAGTCTAATAACTTCTCCCTGTTGGTGGTATCTATAAGATACAGATGTGGGAAACAGCAAGAGGTCCTAATTGGTTGTGGTAGAGGGATACGGACAGCGAGAGACATAAAGGTAGTTACAAGCCCAATCTTTTTTTCCCCACCTGAAGCAATAGTCTTGTCAAACACTAAATGACGAAGCCAGGTAAACACTGATTTCCCACTTATTTCTCGCTGTTACATAAAATCTAACAGGGTGATGTTTTCAGTATTCCCCCTCTCCCCCAAATGCACGCTGGATTTGATGGAATATCTCCTGTTGGACTACACGTCGTCCTGTGTATTCCCTCCACGACATCAGCACCTCTCTGTGATGAAGACCAGCTGTACCACATCCCAGATGGTTATAGAGTAGCCAACATCTCCCTCAAAACTCATCTTTCTTCTTGGCACTTGAAGGTCAGGGGATGTTTTTGACATTGCTTTCTCTCCCCCCAATTACAAATAAATGACCAATTCTCTTCCAGCCCTTGGAAGTCGTCAGTTCCTCTGGGCTGCAAGTCCAGAAAGGTCTAGTGAGGAAAAAACCTGAAGGTATAAAACCGCTGTGGAATGGGGGATTCGTCAGGGTTTCGCTGGGTTGTGAGTACAGAGCAAGGCGGGGTCAGGTTGGGGAGCGTTTGCGGAGGCGGCTGCAAGATTTAAAAAAAAAAAAAAAAAAAAAAANAAACCAAAAACACAGTGCTTGAGCAAAGATTAATCAATCAGCAGGCAGCAATCACAACTGTTATATATAAATGCAGTCTGTGTAAAACGGAGCCATGGCAATTAAGTTTGCAATTTTTTTTTTTTTAATGTGACTGTAGAAGAGGTTTTAAATCGTGTTCCAAAAAAAAAACCAAACCAAACCCCACCCTCCTTCTTCTTTTAACACATTTTCTTTCTGGAACTTTTACTACTTCTTCCAAAAATGAATTTGCCTCCATATGTCATAGCCATTCCCGGGGAAAGATGTCTGATAGCCTTAAAACATGTACAGTGAAACATTTGGGCTGTGATACACGTTTGAGTATCGTACGGCTTAATGCCCTCGGCCACCGCGCTGAACTCCGATGATGTTTTGAGGCGCGCGTATGGCATCAGCCGTGACTTTGCCAGAAGCCCAAGGTGCAAACATCATTTTTAGTACACTGCCCCAGGAGCAGAGGCCAAATCCTCATCTAATGGCCTTTGGTAATTAGCTCTGCAGCTAGGATGTGCTATGGCATGCCGACACAGGTCTGCTTTCTGGTGTTCTTGCTGGAGGGGGGTAAAAGTCCTCCTACCTTTGCCCGGGGTACTCGCCCGTCTCCTTACTGCCCGTACTTCCTTATCGCAGGAAGGAAATATAAGGTAAAAATTTCAGTCTGTCAGACTGCTATGATAGCAGATGGACAGACCACCGGTAAACACTAAAATGTTAAACTTAATAACTAAAAATGTTACGACACCTTCTTCTTGCCTTGCCTCCTCAGTCTTTTAGCGCACAAAAGCCTTTACGCTACGAACGCCTTAGTCCAAGTTCCAGCCAGATCAAACAGCAGCATTAACTGTTAATATAAACCCAAATGTGTTGTAGAAGAGAAGGTTTTACTGCTTTCAAGATAGCATAATAGCTATATTTATAATGACGAAACAAAAAAAAAAATCAAAAAAGGACAAGGATCCTACTTATAAACTCGTGGCTAAACCCAAGAAAATTCTTCGTTGCTGTTAAGGCAATTCCAGATAGTCACATGTCAGCCTCCATTATCCCGTTTCTCTAGGCTGGAGGAAATTCCACTTACATCATTGACTTCCTGCCACTGTGGAAAATAGGTTTTGGTAATGGTTGAGAGTAAGAATTAGCCCTCGTCTGCCTTGTTCTCCAGTTCTTGACCACGCCAGTTTAATTATCCAGAAATTATTAGTGCAGCCTATTTCTTTTGCCTCCTTTCGCTCCCCAGCGTTTCCCCCTCTATTAAACAGAATCAAGTTTTTGCAAGCCAGAGCAAAAGTAAGATTTAAAGCGGTTAATGCTGCTCCGAGCAAAAAATCTCCCTCAATCCAAAAGCTATACCAGGCGCAGGGAATCCCAAAACCGCAGGGAAAAATCGTTGGTTTCTACCATCAGGAAGAACCGCCATGCTCCTTTGCAGAGCTTTAAGGACCGGTAATGATGCCCGCGTTGCCTGAGTGGCGGGAAAGCCGCTGCTTCCCCCAACTTCACCCAAAAATGCAGCCACGAGCGTTAAGTTAGGATTGCTGCCGCTGGGTGTCGGAGATGCCTGACGGGGGCTGCCCTGTTTGCTGACCGCCTTTTGACAGCTTCCAGAGGTTACCCAGGAGCTGATACGCCCGTGGGACGTTTCTGCTGGTTAGGGACGTGGCAATGACCTTCAATGAACTAGCTGGGGGGGGGAATTTCGCTTTAGGTGCGGCTGAGGCTCTGGTGTGACTGAAGCACCGTGGGTTAATAACGGGTGGTTTGAGGTCCTGTGCTTCATCCCCTCTTCTCGGTCGCGCTGGGCATGACGGCGTTTATTTGTTGCTCATCTCTGTCAAGCATAAGAAACCGAGGAAAAGGAGGTGATCCCAATGGTACTGGCAGCAATTTGTGCTTTTCGCTGTAGTTCGTGTGTCTATAATATTGTCAGGGATAACAGCTTAAAGGCAACGCAGCAGCAAGGGCAGCGGATCGTCTTATCCCTGGACTGCTGAGAAGAGATTCGGAGCCTAAAATAGCCAGCCATCGTCTTTCCTTGAGAGTAATTGCTTTATTGGTTTTACGTTCATACCCCCAAATGATGTATTTCAGGGAGGTAATGGCTCCTTACCGTAGCTCTGTAACAAATATTGGTGGGAGGTTTTTTTAACGAGCGCTTTGCAGCTCCCTTCCCATTCCCAAGTGAGGGCACTTCCACACAAGGAGGAGGTCTCGTGCTCATCTATGCCCTGCCCACCCCCCCCACGCCCGTTTTGGGTTTATTTTTCATCTGACGTGCTTGCCAGAAGCTCATTCCAAGGGCAGAGATTTCCAGCCCGGAGTCTATTCTTGTTTACTCAGATTATTTTGCTGAGAGAAATGCCCTGCTGTGATATCAAATGAGAAATGAAGCAAAGCGGGAGATGTGATTAATAAGCCGCCTGTCGGCGTGGGGATGCGTGGGCAGATTAGGCACAAGAGCAAAATCACCCAGCTAAACCTGGGTGCCGAGAGGGCTTCTCAGAGCGTTAAGCATTTGCATGTGTTTCATTCTCTAGACTTAATTCAGGCTCTTGGATGCAGCTTATTAATAGCGAAACTGGGAGCCTTTGCCATTTGTCAGCTTACACGGGTAGCAATTAGCCATTAGAGCGCAGTCCTATTTTTTGTAATTAACTTTGTGTCAAAATTTCTCTGTTGGTTGTCTGTGGGAAAACACTCACAAAACAATCGATGTCCATCTTACTAGAAGTGCTGTTGAATGCCTGTATTTTTTTCAAGCTATTCCCTTCCCAGTCCCCGACTGGTTGCTATCTCCCTCACCTTAGCGTGTCTTGGAGGGACTGAACGAGGGTGGCGTGAGTTTGAGGGTTTCTTT
>VXBH01001431.1:96498-119428 GCA_013400035.1 Rynchops niger | reverse complement strand
CTAGCTTAAAGCCCTGTCCATGAAGTGAATGACTACACTCAGATTCCAACTGTAGGACCTCGCAAGCCCAGCAATGACAGTCACTGGGAGTTCTCAGTGCTTGGCCATGTCTAAGGATAGTATATATCCCTTTAGAATACCATGTGTGCTTGCTTTTGGTCTGAGAATTTATCTGTGTGGAAAAATCAGTTGTTGGTGGGTCTTTTTTAATTCAAATTTTGGACATCTGGCAGCCTACATGTGAAAGCACTGAACAAATGGCAACTCATCTTTTTGTATCCTGAGGAAATAGTTGGCCTGTACTGTCCTAGGAAATGTCACAATGAAAGCATGATTCACTTGCTGATCCACAGTGCAAAAGGAAAAGCTCAAGAAGCATTTCCTATTCTCAGTGAACAGGAAATACGGATAGCTGAGAATCCATGGAATTTTTAATAAGGTATCAAAACATTATGTGAATTAATTGTAAGTATTTGTATTTGCATTGTTAATGTGCTGTGACTTCAGTAAGTATTTGATAGTATTTTTTATCACTGTGCAACTGACTTGACTATTCACTTGACGGACTGCAAAGATCTGTATGTTTGCTGATAACAATAACATGACAATCCGGGAATATTAAATATCGCAGTAGAAAAACACCATACATCTGCCATATAGCAGAAAACTCCTAGGAGTTTTGCAACTCCTAGGTTGCAATCATATTGCAACCAAATGATAATTTTAAACTTCCTCAGTATTAGGACCAAACAATTTGAGATTACTGTATTATTTTTAGAAGTAATTGCTGGATGAGACTCCTTTTGAACAAAATATTTAAACATACACAAACAGTCCCTTTACTGTCCCACTGACCAATGGGACAAGTTACATGCAAAGTTAAGAGACTCCTATATAACCAGCTGAACTAGAGATACAGTAAAGAACTTGGCAAAGACAGCCTTCCCCAAATTGCATGTGTTTTCAAAACATATTTCTCAGATAATTTCAGTAAAGTCAGTGGAGTGACTTGAGTAAGTAAAAGTTTTTTTAATAAAGCCTTGAAACCCATTCAAAAAGGAAAGCAGATTCTTACTGTAGTTCTGTGGAACAAGCTCTGGGTTCTTCGGTGTTTTGAGTTTAAAAGACACATCTCCAATAGTGACAGTATCACCTAAAAAAAGCGAAAAGAAGTCTTTTAGTTCCCACATACTTTTAACATTTTTAATATCCTTATATTAAAGTTTAAATCATAAGGCTGACTGTGAGGTCACAAAGCAGCCTCTAATGTGTTTGAGAACTATTAGTTTACTAATTAGGCTCTGCTGCTTTTCAACAGATACTCGGATAATCTACACTTAATTAATATTCCTTGACGTTTCTCTTTTGTTGCTGTTGTTATAACCATAACTTATTTTGTTGGGAGCTATGGAATTCAAGCTCACTCTAGAACCCCATTCCAGGTACCATCATTATTTAGACTGTTTGTCTGCAGAACTAGAAGTGAGAAACACTTGTAGGGGGATGATTTTCCTGAGTTTTCAAGCAGCCTGAAACAGTATCTGTTGGAGGTACGAAATGCCATATTCATGTCAGTGGGCCCTTCCTGCACTCTCTGACTGTACAGTTGCAGAACCTGGCACGTTTGCGAGGTCTCAAGCATTTCTTGCTTGGATTTCATCAAAACTAAAGTACCTAGCCATTTTATTTACTGGTCTCTTACTAGGACCTGCCTGTCTTACTCATCTTTCTGCGCTCACAGACTTGAATAAAATCGTAGGGCACGCCTTGTGTACTTTCTCATGAAAATCAGAAGTGAAACCTAGTTTGCAGCCAGGATATGGGCAAGCGCCAAGGCAGCGGTGGTCACACAGAAAAACAGCACAACACCCAAAACCTGTTAAGCCAAGGAAATGAGCTGCAGACCGGTAACAAACTCAAAAATTATTTTTTTCAAGAAAGCATCTGGGCCATGCGAATCAGTTAACAAGTATGAAGACGATGAAGCTAAAATGACTGTAGTAAAATGATGATTTTTCCATTACCGTTGCGGAAGGTAACACCAGCTTCACTGCCCAACAAGCATTGAAGCGTGTGCATGAGGATGGAGAAGATTAGTGGAGTAAAACTGCTGCAAGGGTGCAGCTTTGCTACAGCACTCTGATTACACGACCTTTCCATAAACTGAGGCCAAGTTTTGGAACTGTTTCTTGTGCTTATGCTTTTCTGAGAAACGAGACATAGAGAAGACACAGCCCACGAACAAGATCCAACTCTAAAGAGTTTGGAAGACCAATGCAGGAACCAGAGAGGGAGACGCTGAAGAGGAAGCTTGTCCAAATTGACAGAGGCAACTAAAACTCCTCCCATACATACGGCAGCTCTCCTTTCAGTCAGCAGTGACTCTAGTTCTGCACTCAAATGCAATCTCTTACAGCGTATCCAGATGTTACTGCTCATCTCACAGGACTGAGAATCCCCAGGTTCTGTCATGAGTCAGACAATCCATGGGCAAGGTTACACATTTAGGACTAGATTTACAGCCAGAGAAGAATCACCTACAGCAACAAACAGGAAGCAGTGAAGAAAAGATTATAGCTGATTTCCTCCCAAATTTAAGGGCTGAGCAACAACACTGAGACTGGGATTCACAGCCTGACATACATGCCTGCCTGTGGGTCTTTATGTTGCTCTCGAAGTCCAAATACTCAGCTCTGCATTTTTTCCTTAAAACATTGGCCAGAAGGTGGTAAACTGGTGGTTGTTCCGATGCACAGGGTTTCAATAGCTTGACAGAAAGTGTGAGACTTAGACAATAGCAGCACGGCTAAATAAAAGGTGGCCAAGGGTCCATCCCTGGTCCTAAAGACAAGAAGCACCAAGCAGTCCCCACCCTCCCTGCTAGAGCTAAGCACACTTCTCCAGCAGATCTGTGCAGGAGCGAAGAAGTGGAATGGTCCCAAACAGAGCTGGGGCAAAGCTAATGACTAGGCAGCAGTTCGGGGCTTTAGGTCATTTCCTGGCCCTGGCTAAATTTGCAGTTCAAATGCACCCAAGAGTACTGTGCCCTCTTCAGCCTGAAGCCTTCAAACTCACTCCAAAAGAAAGTTCCGCAACAGTTCAGGGGCCTAGTCCTCATTCTGGGAAGTTTTATATTATCCTAAAAAGTCACTGGACAATAGATATGCCCACTACAGGGCGTAAAATCTAGGCTTTGGCTTTCACAGGGTTTTGCCCACCTCTCTAAGTTTTAAAGGAAGAAAGACTATCTTACTGCCTGACTAAACATCTCCCCTTCCCCTTCTTCTGATGCAGCTCCAACCACTCTTTCTCACTGGGGAACAGCTAAAGGATTGACTAAAATGCCTCCAAGTTGATGCAGACATCCTAGGAGCCCACTGCTTCTTGCAAAAGTTTACACCTCTCTCATTAGCTCAGCTAGGAAGAATTTTAGTATCCTAAAAAGAGTAGGTTGCCTGATATATCCTTAGGAAATTAGTGCAAGTTTATTTTCTCACCATTCCCTAGCCAACATGCAATGAGACAAGAGTACATGACTAACCTCAGCTCAAGTTGTAAATACTCTTTCATGCCTAAGCAGTTGTCCAAAACACAGTAGGGACAAGACTCTGAAAGAACGTGTCAGACTTTTTCAATACATTGGAATGATGACATCATCTACAGGAGAGAATTTTAATTACTTATTTTATTGTCACAATACTGAAAAGCCATAGTTGATTTCCTGTACTCCCTTAAAAAAAACCAAAACAACTGAGTTTGCCTTACGTGAAAAATGGAAAATGCATCTGTTCTTGTGGTATTTATGTCAGTCCGTAACATGCTATCCCTTGATCAGCACATTTAATCATGTCCAAAAATGCCACAAACATTCCAGCCATCAACGGTCCTTACAAATTTTCATGAAAACCAGGCTGGGAGCTAACTATATGCAAGATGTGGAGAGAGCTGAGCACACACAACCCCAAGCATACAGCCAGGGCATTCAGCTTTTAACAGGTTGCCAGGATGCTGCCTGGAGACAAACGTTGCCTCCAACTTGCATCCGTCCACAAACCAAAAATATTAGCAGTGTTTAATAGAACTTTAAGCAACAATAAACCAAGACAGCAGAGTCTATTTTCCTAGCTAAATGAGCACAGGGATATTACCCCACTAATCTTACTACACTTCCACTTGGGCTATATTTTCTTGTCCCTTTTTTTTTTTTTTTCCTTCTGTACTTATTTAAAGTCTCGTGTTTGGTTACTCCCTTTCCCCTGCATTTCCAAACTCCTTGAACAGAGATGTCATCCCAGACAGGCTCTTTCCAACATTTCACCAGCTGGCAAGGAACTGGCAACAACCTGCTTGGTAAAACGGTGGTGTTAAATCAGCAAGACTCATGATTTGAGAACATATATCCCAAATGACTTGTCTCCAATGCAAATTACGGAATAGTCTATGAATACACCAACCCAGCTCACAAGCTACTACCACACCATTGTAGACAAAAGCTATACCCATGAGATATTGCAACGGAGACTTTGTAGCCTGTGTCAGACTTGCTTAGGCAAGCAGTGAAGATGTGCCCCTGGTTTCTTATCTCCCACACTGAAAACAGTAATCTTAGATAGGGCAAGTCTTTGGGGAAAACAGTGGGATATAAGCAGTGCCTGATGTACACAACTCTGCTGAAACAAAAGAAGCGCCAAATAATCCGGAATCCAAAAGGGAAGGGGGACATCCTGTTCAGGGGGTGATCAACATACAGACAAAACAGGTAGTTTAAGAGCCCATGCAATATGGGCTAGACATCGGGGGCACATAAAGATCATGACCCAATAACGGGACCCTGAAGAGGCTTTCTGAAAGAAGGAGATGTGAAAACAGCCTCAATACATGCAACGAGCTCTTTCTGCTGCATCTGGAACAGACAGGTGTGAACTTCACCTCCGGCAAAACGCCAATTCACACATACACATACAGCTACCCAGTAACTGCAATCCACTGAACTGGAATAGTAGGACTCGATGGACCTTTGTTCCAACCCCTTGTGGATGTTTTTAATGTTGTAATCTCAATAAGAAGGCTTCTTGAAGATGCAGCTTTATTGTGCGCTTGGCACCTTTGACTGGTCTCCTATTTAAAAGCTAGTATCACACCAACTATTCCTCTTCTCCTCTCCCAAGAAGAGACTACTCCCTAATCCTACTATTTTTTCCTATATGTTGGGGGGAAAAAAACACTGCTGTGTAAATTATTTACAGCAATGCTGGGCATATCTGAAGATAAACAAACTGCATCTCAACTACAATTTAAGAACTTAAGAAGCAGAAAAAAAGTTTTATTTCTTCTACTCGCCATTCTTCTGGTGAAATAACACATTAAGAAAAAAAGAAGGAAATGAATAAATTTGAAATGCCTATTTTTAAATAAAGAAATCCTACAGCAAAAGAAAACATCTTGCACAGATCTATACATGTGTTTAGTTTTTCACGTGCACAACAGAAACATTTCCAATCTCATGTGTAAATCTTTATATTATCAGGGTTTTTATAAGACACTACAATGAAGCTTCAGGAACACTGAGTTTTCAGGTGGCTGAAATTATTGTCTTTTGGACTCTTTAGTCCTGAATTTATGTGAGATTAACACACTGCAACAGTCATTTTAGTATATTACACATTCACTTGTACACAGACCATCCATCTGGTCTCAAAAGCCAGTAACAGCAAGAGCATATTAAAACTGTGAAGGTGCTAAGCTCTGCTAACATTAATCTCTGTGTGATAAGATCACACCTGTTAGAGAAAAATTAAAAATCTATAATATATTCAAATGTGTATTTCCAGGTCTTAATTTCATTCTAATGTGAAGGAAAGGAGAAGGGGGGAAAACAAGGTGCTTTTAACTGCTGAAATACCAAATCTTCCTGCACTATGGAATGGTTCATTCCTTGGCTGTCAATAAGTCATCTTTAGAAGTCTTCAAGCTCTCCTGGGCACCTTTTTTCTTCATGGTTGTTATCCAAGGGAATCTACCTACCAATCTCACAAATAAGTGAAAGCCTGCAGTCCTTAAGTCCAGGATCCTAATTCTGCTGCTCACCTTCCCAGCCTTTCTCCAGATACGCAACTCAAATCATGTTATGGTCACTGCAATCCAGGCTGCCATCTATGACTAAACGGGCCACAGTTCCTCCTTACTTGTGAGCAGCAGATGGAATGAAGTGTTACTCCTGACCAGGCTCTCTGTCATCTGCTTTAAAAAAATTGTTACCAACACAGTCTAGAAACTACCAAGAGCACATGCACACTGCCAGACTGCCCTGCTAGCAGATGTCTGGATGGTTGAGATCCCCCATGAACATGAGGACCCATGAGTGGGAGGTTTCTGCTAGCTGTCTGTAGAAAGCGATATCCACTACCTCCTCTTAGTCATATGGTAACAGATGCTCACCACATCCCCAGTGTTCCCTTTCAGATCTTCTGTGGCCAGTGTTACTTATGTGAAGAAATAGCTCATAGTGTTTTCAAACTGTATGAAGATTCCTGAAACACTGTTTGCTCAGTGCAGAAAAGCCAGACTATTGGTCTATTCTAAACTGAGCTTAGGTAGCAAATGCATTAGTGTAATTTCAATAATGTATTTCAACTAAAAAGAAACTACAACTGAAAATCAATAGAATTGTTTTTACAACTTCCCATTTACTGAAAAGATAACCAAGATAGACAAAACAGCTTTAGAATTCACTATGGCATCTCCTACACAACTATCCTGTGTCCCTGAGCTTGCCAGGCAGGTTCAACTTCAGTCTCATGTATTAAAATGGGCAGGACTTGCAGAACCCATCAACGCGTATCAAGACTGTAACAGTTGCTAAACAGGAAAATTTAAATTTTGAACCACTGACAAATATTAAAACTCATAAGTATTTAATGACATCTACTCATGGGAACAATGATGAAATCCTACCAAAGAGCGTATCTGCCTGACAGCTCATCCCTTTCTTCCAGCTAGATCAGTGTGTCTAACAAAAGACGCTATTTTTTTGCCACCAAGCTTTTCTCTCTTAAATGTTACAATAATTTGGAATAGGCATAACTCTGCAAATTTTCACGACAACTGGCTTTGAAAATTCCTGTCTCCATTTGCTGTTTTCTCAGTTGTGCTGATGCAACCACTGTTCATAAGGCTTTGCCGTAAATCAAATCACTGGAATAATTTTAGTCACCACATCGCACAGCCCCCTAAGTACAACTACGGAGGCAATAAACAATAACGGGAATGTTAAGAGAAAGATGAAAGAATGAAGTCCCTTAAATAGGGTTTGCCAGTGAAAACAACATTGTCAGAAACACACTCCCAGCTGTCCACATGTGAACTTCAACAAGATAACAACACAGGTAAAGTTGGACAAGGGAATGTGCTGGAGAGCATTTACATCCATCATCAACCAGTTCTTTAGTCTTTGGACCGCGACAGACTTGAAAAAAAAAAAGAAAAAAACCCAACACCCACAGGCTTCAAATGTGGATTTGGTTAGGAACTGGGACTGAAGAGGTTTTGGAAAGTATAGGAAGTGAACCTGGGCAGGAACCCCGACACACAGAAAACAGTGAATGAAGATAATATACACTTTTGTCTACACAAGTGGCAAAGCATAAGTTGTTTTATGTACATTGAGCAGCAAAGTGCATGAGAGGCCTTCCTTTGCCTGTGCTGTCTGACTGGCAATGATTTTTATTTTTCCAGCTCTTCAGTTTTCACCAAATTCAGCATTTGTTCCCATCAGCCCCTTGAAGTATCTCTGATATTATGTATTCTGTCAAAATTTTGTCGAAAGTTTCATATTACGTACAGATAGATGCAAACAATTAAATGTCAGTGAACTGAGTTACGTAGAGCTTCACTTTGTTCAGCTCATACTGTGTTTAAAATAATAATTCATCACAAATAACTCTGCGGTCTATAAAAACATAATTCTTTTCAGTCTTTTTGAAGGAAACATAAAACCTGCGTTAAAAATTAATCTGATAGTCATCCTTCCACCACACTTGTTGCCATAAATTAAGTTTCCCTCGTTAAATAAGTTGTGCAAACCCAAACCCTTCCTAGATATTCCCATTACCCTTTAGTCACTGAGTGCCTCTGTCTTTCGCTTTGAGATTTCTCTTAAGCTTTACCACAGCCCCCAGTGCACTAGCAAGCCGTATCTGCATTACAAAGACAGAGCTGAAAAGCTAAGCATGGCTCCTTCACATGTAACAGGACAAAATCAGGCAAGAGTTTCTCCCTTACACTTAAAAGGCACCATCACAGACAGTTAATCTGATCTGGCAGGGATGTCAGATCCAAATCACTGGGTAGACAACAATTTGCTCTTTACTTGACTGTCAACAGCTTCCAGCCTTTTCTGAAATATTTTCTTTATCAATAGGGAAGAGACATGCAACCTCAACACTGCTTACGACACTTGTAATTACAGCAGCTGCACAGACACAGCAAAAACACGTATTGCACACAAAATTTCAGACCATCTCTTTGTAATTTCAGTAATCTCAAAGGAGTGACAGGGCCTGCAAGAGGACATGCAATCATCTTTAAAATAAAATTAATTTAAAAAAAAAAAAAAACGAAACAACAAAAGCCAAATAATAAATAGCATTCCTAATATCAAGGTCCCAAATTCACAGGAGCACAGGAAGTACTATAATGAATGAGATGTCTCAGGTGCTGGGAGGGCAAATATCCCTAATATTACCTCTTAGCCTGCCTCTAATAAACAACAAGATTGTCTAGAGCTTTGAGATTTAAATCTTTCTACCAAAACTATTACAGTCATTGATTCCAAGTGGGAAGACTCCTATTATTCATTACATATATAGTGTATTCATGAATATTGCAAAGTTAGACTCAGTTACATTCCATAGCACGTGGAAATTATGAAGTATTTTTAGTAATACTGCATTTGCTACTGTTTCATATTGTTGAATTTCTTCTTGTTCTTAAGGTTACTCACTCCAACAAAGGGCTGAAAGGTGCTGAGCTACCTTCTTCAGATGCTTGTTTCACATATTGTTAACTTGCTGCCTTTTGTTCCTATTTGTTTTAAGATAAATAACTCTAGGGTTTTTCAGTACTTTTCAAAAATAAAGTATTTTCTATTCAAAAATTCTCAAAGGAATTTTATGGTTATCAATTCCTCAAGGGCTTCGTTCTTGAGAAACCAAACACATATTTAAAGAAATTAACTGGTCAACTACTAAACAGACTAAAAAAATAAAAACGGAGACAAATGGTATTAAAGGGGTATAATTAAGAGCTTTAGTGAGTCCCTGACCATCAGAATCACTTGCTGTCATTCTGTCTTCCTAATTTACAGCTGCTCATCACTTACTCTGTATTTAGTAGCTTTGCTGCTTTTGGCATCCATCCCAGAAAGTGCCAGCTACCACAGGCATATGTCACCATTTCCAAATGTCTCTTGTGCCCTGCACAGGCCCATCATCTGTCTCAGAGGTCACCAGAGGACACTCGGGGACAGTTCAGGTCATACTTCCCAGCACATGCAAGCTCAAGGTCAATCCCCTATTTTGTTACCGTAGGCTGCCTTGGCACCAGCCTTGGCAACCCCTGACACAGACATGGCTTTTGCCTCAGCGGCAGGAGAATGCAGCCATGCAGCGCAGGAACAGAAAGCATTAAAAGAGCTAACAAGCCGCTCGATGGAGAAGAGCAGTTGTCGCAGGCACAGGCTGCAGGGCCACTCCTTTGCTGCTTCGCTGCTGGTGACGCACTGGAAAGAGAAAGGTGAAACACTATGGAAAGCCACACTACAGCGTCCCTGCAAGCCCCTGACTGAACTCTGCCCTGTCCTCTCACGCAATACTCACGAGCACAAGGAGAAACAAGGATGGCAGCGCAAACTGGACAAACCAGCACCCAGAACCTGCCACCAGGCCTCCTCCTCCTCCCGGGCCGCCTGTCTGAGGGGAGAGCGGGGCTGCCCACATCCCCGGGCCGGGTGGGTTGGCCGGGACGAGGGGAGCCAGAAGGGGGAAGGCTGTAGGGAGGACCGGGCCCGGGCCAGCCCGCTGGGGGATCGTTACCTGAGCCGTGCAGCGACCTGACCTCCAGGCGGCCGAACCGCCCGGCGGCCGCCCCGCCACCGCCCAGCACCTGCCGCAGGAGCAGGCGGACCCTGCGCGCAGCGGGACCCCCGGCCCCGCCGCCCAGGCACAGCACCCGCGACTGCATGAGCCTGCGGAGAGACCGCCGCCGGGCCGAGCCGAGGAGGGGAAGGGAAACGGCGCGGCACAAAGTCCTACCGGAAACTAGCGCCGGGCCGACCGGCGGCCGGGGCGGGTACGGGCCGACGAGGGTCGCGGGGGCGGCGGCGGGCCGAGCCTGCTTCTGCCGCCGGCATGCCCGGGGGAGACGGGGAGGGGACGGAACTGCTTTCACCCCGAGCTGTACTGGAGGAGGAGGGGGGGAACCTGGCCGGAGGAGGAGGGGGCAATGGCGGGGGGAGCCGTGGGCCCCCTCAGCGCCGGCCGCCGCGACCGGAGGGGGAGGGATGGCGGCCGCGCCCGGGTCCCCCTCAGCGCCGGCCGCCGGGGGGCTGATACCCGCGGTGTGTTCAGTCAGGGGGGCTGGGGCGTCATCTCCGAGGGCGACGTGGGTTTTTGTTTATATGAAGGAGGCAGATCTCCATAGCTGGAAACGTTGTAAAGACCCTGGAAAGCAAAGCGCGGGCAGCGGTAGCTGAGGTGAATTCATGCGCCAAAAGGTATTTCCCACCTCCGATTTCTCAAATCCTGCTGAATTTATGGGCCGTTCTGCTCCAGTGCAGCCCCTCCCCTCGCCTGTGTTCTTGGGGTTAAGTTATTTTATACTTCAAGAAGAATTTGAACCAAGGTACTCAGGAGTGATGTTTCGCACGTGCAAGGCTCGGATGTGAGATTTTTCTAAAAGACGGTGTTATTGAAATAGATTTCAAAACTGGCTTGTTAACAGCTGAAGTTACTGCTCTTGGATCTGTGTGAAAGCTTGGGAGTAAATTTTAGAATAATCTGCGAAAGGCTGAAGCTTTTACAATAACAAACCAAGCCTAGTTTCAAGGAAAATCCAGTTGGATCTCAGCACCAGTAAAAAGATGGTGAGGGAGCTTAGCAGAAGGTAGAAGCTAGAGTCAAGTCACCACCTTTATCACCCGCACTTGAGGTTTTAGGTCTCTACCTCAGTGTCTATGGGGCTGGGGGAATTTTTCTCCAGTAAATCTCCCATTTCCTGCATGCTTTCAGCGTGGAATCCCAGAGGACAGCCAGTAAAGAGCGAGCTAAGCATCTGTTTAAACATAGACAACTTGGACTTCTAAGCCCCCAAAAGATATTATGAATTATGAATGTTGATCTAGTCCTAGATGCATTTCTGCATCTCGGTATTAGGTGCTTTAAACGCTTAAGAGAGGTGAGATTTCATGATCTTCAGTGTTCCAGTTGGCTAGAGTGTTCGTTGGGTATAAATTCTATTCTTGGTACCTAATATAGGTCTGTGAACCGGCTTTCTAGGTCTAAGGCAGGGTAAACTAATCTGAAACATCCTTTTATGGATATTGCCCTAATTTCTTGTAAGATCAAGATTGCGAATGCTGGAGACTGAAGATAGGCTAAGTAACAAGAGTGTCTGGTGGAACAGAGTAGGAGGACAATGAGGCAAAATAACAGTGGAATCGTTTATGAATATATTTTACCAATGTGGGATATTAAATTCGAAGATTATATTGATCCTCTTGTCATATCTATAGAAAAAAAATAGTAATAAATTGCAACAGATATGCAAACAATTAAATGCATAACCTGAATATGGCTGGAGTACCTTCCCAGAGAGCTCCAGTGCTTAAAGGGGGCCTACAGGAAAGGTGGAGAGGGACTCTTGATCAGCGAGTGTAGCGACAGGACTAGGGGTAAATTTTAAACTGAAAAAGGGTAGATTTAGATTGGATATGGGGAAGAAATTCTTTACTGTGAGGGTGGTGAGGCACTGGAACAGGTTGGCTGTGGCTGCCCCATCCCTGGAGGTGTTCAAGGCCAGGCTGGATGGGGCTTTGAGCAGCCTGGTCTAGTGGGAGGTGTCCCTGCCCATGGCAGGGGGGTTGGAACTGGATGATCTTTAAGGTCCTTTCCAACCCAAACCATTATGATTCTATGAATACTGAATAGATTGTATGCTATGCTTGAACTAATGAGACATTTCAAAATTTTGTACAGATATCACTGTAATTTCACACTGGAGATGTACAAAGCCTCCTTTTACCTCTATGTGTGTATATATATACACCTGTCAAGCTAAATGCATTAAATTTCAGTCCTTTCTGAGTCATGTATTTATAATGTTTTGCTTCTTAAAGCATTGTCTTAAAATTCTGAATTAGTCAACTTTTCCAAAACTTTAAATTCAGCCTTCAGTTCAGCCTCCAACTTTCCATTTGTAGCAAAAGAAAGCTATATTTACTGATTTTCAAACCATTGCTGGGAAAGTTATAATGAAAACATTGTTATCTCTGTGCATAATTATGGGGAGGGAAGTTTTGTTGAATATATACGTGTACACACACATACACAAAGAATTAGATGCACAACTTGAATATTGCATTGTTTTTATGCTATACTGTCAGTCAAGACACCACTCAAAATTTAGTTTAATTTAATAATGTGAATGTATAGAACCTAGTTTTTCTTGTATATACATGTGTATACCCACATGTGAAATTTTTTCCGGCTATGCAGTATTACATTATTGCTTGAATATGGCATCTGCTTTGCTTGCTAATCATAACTGATGCATATGTGCTTTACATATCTGGTACTTGCTCACTCCTCTGTGGAAAGCACGATTCTGTCAGTGGTTCAGCGCTGTCATGAAGTAGAAGGCTTCAGCAGTCTGCATCTGGTGTGTTTATGAAGGCTTTCACAGATGATTTACAACACTGGTAATAAACAGCTATTTTGTATTTTCATTCCCTGGCTTAACAACTTTCTTATTTGGAACGTGAAGTTTCTTAACAAAAATACTTTTCCTTTGATTAAACAGAAAAGAACTTATTCCAAAGAGTGAGGGCTCAAAAAGCATCTCTGTGAGTTGACAGTTTCCAGACTGTTCTCTCTAGTAGCTGTCAACTACTTCGCTGTGTAGCTCTTGCTGCAAGACTAAATTAGACACAGGTGCAGACTATAAAGAACAATGCATCATCTCGGCTTAGTCGTAGTCAGTTCTCCTACACAAGAACAGAGAAGACAGCTGAGATGAAATCCTGGCTTCATCTGAAGTTCGTAGGAGATTTCCCACTGAATGCAGCAAGGCCCGAATTTTACCTGAATGTTCTGGCTGAACTACAGTACTAGAAGTAAGTCAGTCTTCATTTACTGTTAAATCTTTGTCTGGAGGGTAGGTCTCAAATTAAAGTCCTCTGAAACTATGTCCAGAAAATGTGAAGGGGCAGAAAAGGGAGTGTATTAGAACTCATACAGTTCCCTAGTGGTGTCTGTTCTATCTGGCTATACTGACAGAGAAAGTCAAGCCATAAAGGCAGGCCTTGCTTACCAATAATTTTAATTCCTGAGTCCAGGAGGTTACATTTGTATCTTTTTTCAGTTAGGCAAAATTAGTTTCCTTGGTTTAAAATTTACAGTTGTTTTCACAAATTATCTGTAGCCACTGATGTCTTGCTTTAGATACTAGATGTAGAGAAAGTCTGGCTTGTTTTCTTCTGCTGTGTATCAGTTTTGAACAAATGTAAGTGCTGATTTCCATGGAGCCACTCTAATTCACTATTATGAGTCTTTATTGTACCAGAAGGTGCTTCTCTTATATGGAATCGATTAGGAACAATATAAATCAAATAAAAAAAAATTGAAATGCCCAGCTGTTCCTTTGTTGACTTTGTTGAACCCTAAATCTGTCCCCTATTTTAATCCAAGTTGATTTAAAAAATGGATCCACCAATAAGATACCAGGGTTCTAATGTAAACTGTCTTATCTCCTGGTCCTTGCTAAACTGGCTTTCATTCATAATTTCTTTCTTTGCATCTAATGATTATTAGAATATCCACCTCTTCCTTCTTTACTATTATAAAATAGGCAAGAGTCAAAGCTAGATTTTGTTCTACAAATGGTGTTTATAATAGATTTTCCACTCCAGAAGAATGTATAATTACTGCCTTTTTGGTTAAGGGTTGAAAGGTTTTTGTTCTCTGTTTGTATGACAGCTTCTTTCAAGAAATTAACATCCACTCCATTAGCTTCCTTAGTATCTGTTCAGACCCTCCTGTCTCGGTGTTATTCTGCGCTGTTTGCGCTGTTACACTGAACTGAAACAGCAAGTAAGGATAAAGTCATTATTGATTTTTGTAAGAAATAATGACATGGAGGTAAGGAGGTTTTTGCCATCTGATTGCTTACCTAACAGCCTCTAGCCACTTGGAAATACATTTCTTGAAGATTGTTATTGCAGCCATAAAACCTGTATATATTTTTTTTTTTTAAAGCAACATAGAAGGTAAGAAAAACAAGTACTCTGCTGAGTGGTACTGCATATTCACATTTGTATATGTGTTACAATATAAACGCTCAGGAAGTGTAAAGGCCGTAAGTGATGGCATCTGTAATTTCTTATGCCAAACTCCATCTGTTTTCAGTAGTTTGTAACTCCACCATTCTTTAATAATTTGGGCAGAAATTTCTCATGCTGAATTTCTGCCTCAGGCTGAAGACTTCTTTTGAAACTTTGAACAAAAATAGCTTAGCCACTTTTCTGAAAAGAAAAGAGTGTTTTACTCAGGAACAGCTTATGTGACTGGGAAGGCTTCACAACTGAGCAGCCGCATCACATGAGGGAAATGCTTACTACCTTCCTTGGTGCTATTGGAGAGCTGAGGGGAGACTAAAGAAGATTAAAACCTCCATCCTGCCTGATAAATCTGCATACCCACGTGAAAACAGTTCTTAAACTAGGAACTTCACTGTTCCCAAGCTTTAGAACCAGGGCTAGAATTCTGCTGAGAGTGTCATTCTGGTTTCAGAAACATGCTTTTTGGTGACCCCAATTTTTTGCTGAATCATGAGCTTCGGAAAACTGGGGAAACGTATTACAGTATAACAAGTAACTCATCGTATTCTGTTTGTATGAAGTATGACCTAGGATAAGACTGCATTGGTCGAGCCAGACTTCCCCCTCTTATTTCTCCTTTAAGGCAAGGGAGCACTACAGACAAAGACACTCTCTGATGTGCTTTCAGTGCTCCTCCTTTCCCCATGCTGAGGAAGCAGAGGGATGAGGAGCCAAGCCCGAAGGGACAGTTAGAAAACAGTGCATTAAGCACAAGGAACCCAAAGGGGAAGTTGGAGGGAGGACAAAGCCACTAGATGGATGTGGGCTGAAAGTAAAAAGCTATGTGACCTAAAGTAATGAAGGGTGAGGTTGAAACAGGCTGAAAGCACCATGACCACCATGTTCTGCAAGTCCTGGACACCACTGAAACCCTCCATATTCTGCTACTGACAGAAATAGTTGTGAAACCCACTGAAAACATGCTGACCTTGTTCGCTCATGCTGTTAATCTGAGTGGTAGGGGGGTCTCTGCTGTCCTGCTGATGCATTATTGGGACTCTGGGGCAAGAAGGCTGTTTCTATTTGATTTCTGTAATGTTACTTCTTTTAACTCTAGAAAGCTACAAAATGCCCCATTAAACTGGTTCAGTGATTTCAGAACTGCACGGAGTCAAATGTTCAGGAATTAAATGCAAAAATGGTATTATTAGGTTATTGAAATTACACTGCTGTTGATATGAAAAGTTTCATACAAAATTAGTGAGATGATCAGAAACTGTGATTTTGTTGGCTTCATAGATATTCATAGGCTGATGAAGCCTAGTGTGCTTTAATAATGTATATGTAGGAGCTAATGGAGTTAGGGAATACATAGCATAGTGTCAACACGAGAAAAGATGATGACCCCTTGAAGAGAGACAGAAAATCCATTCATCGAGATCCTGCCCCTCTTGCTGAAGAGGACAGCATCTGGGCAGTGACTGCTTCAATTTGAGGAACTCAGGAATGTGTGTTTTAGAGTCATAGAATCATTTAGGTTGGAAAAGACTTTTAAGATCACCAAGTCCAACCGTTAACCTAGCAGTGCCAAGTCCACCACTAAACCATGTCCCTTAGCACCACACCTACCCGTCTTTTAAATACCTCCAGGGATGGTGACTTAACCACTTCCCTGGGCAGCCTATTCCAATGTTTGATAACCCTTTCAGGGAAGAAATTTTTCCTAAGAACCAATCTAAACCTCCCCTGCAACTTGAGGCTGTTTCCTCTTGTCCTCTCACTTGTTACTTGGGAGAAGAGACCAACCGCCACCTCTCTACACCCTCCTTTCAGGTAGTTGTAGAGAGCGATGAGGTCTCCCCTCAGCCTCTTTTTCTCCAGGCTGAACAACCCCAGCTCCCTCAGACACTCCTCACAAAGCTTGTGCTCTAGACCCCGCACCAGCTTTGCTGCCCCTCTTTGGACACACTCCAGAATTCCAATGTCTTTTTTGTAGTGAGGACCCCAAAACTGAACATTGTATTCGAGATGGGACCTCACCAGTGCAGAGTACAGTGGGATGATGCCTTCCCTAGGCCTGCTGGCCACACTGTTTCTGGTACAAATTAATCACCAATGTAGGGGATCAGCTCATTTGTGGCTTATTTGGTAGAATTGTACTTGCATCAAACATATGTTCATTGGCAAAGATTTCTGGTGTCCTTCCCTGTGTCCTTCATGGTTGTCATGATCCTCTAAAACAGCTCTTGTATGCTCTTCACCCACCCCAACACTGATGAAAAATATCTGCTAAAGAAAATTCACTGGTTCGTACTTCATGTCTTACTTTATAACTGGGGTGGGCTACAACTGTAGACAGGGCTAGTTAGTAGAGTGGATGGGTAATATCCACTCCCATGTGCCCATAACCTAAACCTTTTCCGGACTCAGCCCACAAGTCAAAGGCAGCCACAAAATGTTAGCAGAGCTGTTACATTAAGAGTTAAACAAAATATCTGATCAAGGATTACCTGAAATCTTTAGCCGTTTTTGTGTTAAAATGGTAGGTTTCCATTTTTGTTTTAAGTTATGAACACCTTGGCTTTTCCTAACGTTTATGTCTTGATGGATTGCATTTTGCTATCTACAGAATATTGCACAGAATAATCTCTAAAGGGTCACTGGCGGCGCGTGCTGGTGACAGAACAGCATCAGGAAAACGCCAAAGTTCCTGAAGACGGGATTAATTTTACCCCCTTATAATTCAGTGCCATCTTTGTTAAGCACAGGCTAATTCTCTGTATCACAAAGGTTATTTAAATTTCAGTAAGTTGTGAAGCAATCTCACAAGCTCGCATTTGCTGTTAACGAACAAAACTTCACTCTGGCTGCGGAACTTGCAACAGTAGTTCAGTAGGGCTTGAGGCCATTTGTGGGGCTTACACAATCCCAAAAGAAGAAAATACTTATTGCCTCATTCCTGAACCTTTGAACACTCTGTAGGCATTGCTTTCACAAAAAAATCGTCAACCTGCCTGGCTGGCCACGGGGTAGAGCTGTGGGTGACACAAGGTGAAAGATTTAGCCCAGAACGAAGGCTGAGGTGAGCACGCAACTGTTCCATTTAGATACTAATATCCTAAATCCTTGCTTAAGGGAGCTGCCAGTGAATCCCCTGCTGGCATACGTTCCGGGTCCGTTTAACAGGAGGGTTCATAATCAGCAGCCTGACCCCTCGACCTCGTCAATGTAAATAAAACGCATCAAATTGTGCCTTCTGTGCTGTCATCTGTGGGAAGAGGCGTTATGGCCTGGACATCACGACTGCATTAGCATTGCATGACCACCGAATGAAAACCTTCCCAGGCGATGCGTCTGCGAAAAGCGCAGATCTAAAATAGCTCTAAGTGACCCGCTCTGAGATTTGAAATCCCACACAGCGTTTCATTGATATAATCTCTTGTGTTTAATATAAATTAGAATGAATGCGATTATTTTTTTCCTGGGAATTTTAAACTGAAAATTGATTAAATCTGTATTTAAAGAATGACCTAAAAAATCTTTAAGAAAAGAAAAAAAAAAGCAAACCAGCTGTCATGAGGCCACGATGGGATTTTCCTTCTAAGAGAAGAGACCTTGAAAATGTTTGATATTCTTCTCTCATAAAGTCCGTATCTGAAGTGAAGTACAATCTACTTTCTCAGGACATGACTATTTAACACAGGTCCTCCAGGGAAACCCTGACTTGATTAGAATTCTCTTAGTGTTTTCAGTAGAGCAGCATTGTCTTTTACAAAATAGACAAAGACAAATCTTATACAATCTGATTGTTGTTTCAGCTATTTGTTTTGCTTCTCCTTTATGTTCAGCTGAAACAGTTCAAACTGAAAATCAGAAACAAGTGAGGATAGATTCCAAAAGAAGAGGCAGGAGATAGGAAAACCTCTTTCTTTTCAGGTCAACCAGAATTTCAGCATGTGTGAATATGCAGCTGACTTTCACCTGCTCTCTTTGATGTACTGTAGCTAACTATATAATTTTATCAGACAGTCTGTCTGGGAAGATTCAATTTTATGACAAGTGAAAGAAATGTGAAAATGGTAATTATGAGGAGATTCAAGTAATGCAGTACACGTTTAGCTCATACATTAGGAGGTGGATTTTTTTTTTTCTTTCTTTTATGAGTGGCTGTAGGGGTTTTGCTTTTTAAAATAAACACTTTTAAAGCGCCCAGTGGAGCCTCTTAAATAATAAAAGATCTCTAATTTCCTCTGACTAAATTTTAGAATTGAAATACGATATCTGTGTTGGAAGGAGTAAACCAGCCCATCTCGACTTTCACTTAGTGTCCTGAACAATGGTTCTTTGCTGTCCTAATATCTTAAATGGATTAATGTTCTAAGAATGCTTAAATGAGATTGTGGAGCTTTCGTTTACACTTGGGACACTGTTCTTCTTCATTCACAATTCCTTTCTCAGTGTTCAGCATTGGTTTTGTCTGAAGGTCAATTTAAGGACATCTTAAAAGCCTTGCCTTCATGTCTACTTTTATTTTCTTACTTCATAGTATGCTGAAGTAGTTCAAGAGCACTGCAAAGCATGTCAGATGCAGTTTTGTCTTCAAAATCTCAGAATTTAAGGGCTTGACCCAGTTTGCATGCAACTAGTCAGTCATACTTTGATTTAAAAAATGAGTACAGTTCTTCAAGTAGGTAGGCGTTAGCAGAATTGGTCCCTGAAGAACAATAAATGAGTTCATGGGAGGGAGGATTTTTTTTTTAAGACTTGAGTGTGCTTGGCCTTGATCTATATTGCACAAAGAGTGGCTGACAGCCTCAAAGGCAAGAAGGAAATGCACAGGCAGTAGAAGGTACTGGTACCCAGGGACAGGTAGCCTGGGAAGAGTTTAGAGGCGCTGCCCAGTTGTGTAGGTATGGGGTCAGGAAGGCCAAGGCACAGCTGGAGCTGAACTTGGCAAGGGACACAAAGAATAATTAGAAGGACTTCTACAGGTATGTCATCCAGGAAAGGAAGGTCAAAGAAAGCATACTCGCCCTGATGAGCAAGACTGTCAAACTGGTAACAACAGATGAGGAGAAGGCTGAGGTACTCAACCGTTTTTTTTGCCTCAGTCTCCACTGGCAACCTCTCCCCACATCTCTCAAGTGGATGGACCACAAGGCAGGGACTGGGGGACAAAAAGCCCCTCCCACTGTAAGAGAAGATGAGGTTTGTGACCACCAGAGGAACCTGAACATCCACGAATCTGTGGGACTTGACAAGATGCATCCCAGAGCCCTGAGGGAGTTGCCTGATGTCGTTGCCAAGGCACTCTCCACGATATTTGAAAAGTCACAGCAGTCAGGTGAAGTCCCTGTTGACTGGAAAAAGAGAAACATTGCACCTATTTTTAAAAAGGGTAGAAAGGAGGACCCTGGGAACTACCAGCCAGTCAGCCTCACCTCTGTGCCTGGGAAGATCATGGAAGAGATTCTCCTTGAATCTACCCAGTTGGCCAATGGCTCAGTGTCCATTTGGAGAGGGGTGACAAGTGGTATCCCTCAGGGGTCCGTATTGGGACTAGTACTCTTCAATATCTTTATCAGTGACATAGACAGTGGGATCGAGTGCACCCTCAGCAAGTTTGCAGATGACACCAAGCTGAGTGTTGTAGTTGATGTGCCTGAGGGATGGGATGCCATCCAGAGGTACCTGGACAGGCCTGAGAAGTAAGCCCACGTGAACTTTATGAGGTTCAACAAGGACAAGTGCAGGACCGTGCACTTGTGTCAAGACAACCCCTGGTATCAACACAGGCTGGGGAATGAAGGAGTTGAGAGTAACCCTGCTGAGAAGAACTTGGGGGTACTGGTGGATGAAAAGCTCAACAGGAGCCGACAATGTGTGCTCGCGGCACAGAATGCCAACCATATCCTGGTCTGCATCAAAAGAAGAGTGGCCACCTTCTTTTGACCAGCAAGGGAGGTGATTCTGCCTCTCTACTCTGCTCTGGTGAGACCCCACCTGGAGTACTGCATCCAGCTCTGGAGCCCTCAGCCCAGAAAAGACATGGACCCATTAGAGCAGGTCCAGAGGAGGGTCACAAAAATGATCAGAGGGCTGGAGCACCTCTCCTATGAGGACAGGCTGAGAGAGTTGCGGTGGTTCAGCCTGGAGAAGAGAGGGCTCCAGGGAGACATTATAGCAGCCTTTCAGTACTTAAAGGGTGCCTACAGGAAAGGTGGGGACAAACTTTTTAAAAGGGCCTCTTGTGATAGGACAAGGGGTAATGGCTTTAAACTAAAAAAGGGAAGATTTAGGCCAGAAATGTGGAAGAAATGTTTTACGATGAGGGTGGTGAAACATTGGAACAGGTTGCTGAGAGAGGTGGTAGATGCCTCATCCCTGGAAACATTGAAGGTCAGGTTGGATGGGGCATTGAGCAACCTGATCTAGTTGAAGATGTCCCTGCTTATTGCAGGTGGGGTTGGACTAGATGACCTTTAAAGGTCCCTTCCAACCCAAACTATTCTATAATTCTATGAACATAACAGTGAGTTTTATTGTTATCGTTCTTAATTGTTATTTCCATTAGTACTAGAAGGGTTTTGAAGAAGAGAAGGTGGGTGTTCTGTGAACAGGGAACAAATGACCTGGGTGTCACTTCACAAGCAGTTACAGAGTGCAGCCACAGCATTTATCTAACTTCAGATTTAATTGTGCAGTTAATTGCTTAATTACAACAGAATCTATTTAATGTCCTACTCAAACAGCAGTGCCGTCTAGAATGAGCATGAAAGGCAATAAAATAGACGTACAATTTGAATGTATTCATAGGAAAAAACTTGTGCTTTGAAAAGGTGTCCCCCTTCGTACGTAGCAGGTACTTAGCTTTTCCTTCTTCAGATCCGCATCTGTAAACCTGAAACCTTTCCTTTGCCTATAAAATACTGCAGTCACACAGATATTGGGCAGCCCATGCTAATACTAATAATATTCAGTAACTGCTGACAGTTCTTATTCCCTCCTTCCATGCCCACCTTCTGCTTGCTGAGTCCACTTTTTCGGCTGCCCTGCCTTTTGTAGCGTAACATCTGTGGGGCAGGAAATAGCCTTTTTGTTGTGGTCTATAGGTGTTAAACACAGAAGGGCTCTGATCCACCATAGAAACTCTAAGATCATAATACAGCTAATATAACTAAGACCAAGATAGATTTGATGTTTGTTACAATAAAATGTGTTTTTTTTTCACAAAATTACAGAGTGATCTTTTGAAAAATAGAGTAGGCCATGTTATCTTTTATCCATCAAGCACTAGAATATATCTATGTCATAGAATCATAGAATTGTTAGGGTTGGAAGGGACCTTAAAGACCATCTAGTTCCAATCCCCCTGCCATGGGCAGGGACATCTCCCACTACATCAGGTTGCTCAGAGCCCCGTCCAGCCTGGCCTTAAAAACCTCCAGGGATGGGGCTTCCACCACCTCTCTGGGCAACCTGTTCCAGTGCCTCACCACCCTCATGGTGAAGAACTTCTTCGTAACGTCCAGTCTGAATCGACTCATCTCTAGCTTTAATCCATTCCCTCTAGGCCTACCATTACCCGACATCCTAAAAAGTCCCTCACCAGCTTTCTTGTAGGCCCCCTTAAGATACTGGTAGGCCATTATAAGGTCTCCTTGGAGCCTTCTTTTCTCCAGACTGAACAACCCCAACTCTCTCAGTCTGTCCTCATAGGAGAGGTGCTCCAGCCCTCTGATCATCCTCGTGGCCCTTCTCTGGACACATTCCAGCATGTCCATATCTTTCTTGTAGTAGGGGCTCCAGAATTGGTTGCACTACTCCAGGTGGGCTTTCACGAGAGGGAAGTAGAGGGGGAGAATCACCTCCCTCAACCTGCTGGCCACATTTCTCCTGATGCAGCCCAGGATACGATTGGCTTTCTGGGCTGCTAATGCACACTGATGGCTCATGTCGAGCCTCTTGTCCAGCAGCACCCCCAAGTCCTTTTCTTCAGGCCTGCTCTGAAGCCAGTCACTGACCAGCCTATATCGGTGCTTGGCATTGCCCCGACCCAGATGGAGGACCTTGTACTTGGTCTTGTTGAACTTCATGAGGTTGGCATGGGCCCACTTCAGCCTGTCAAGGTCCCTCTGGCTGGCATCCCTTCCCTCCAGTGTGTCAGCTGCCCCACACAGCTTGTTGTCATTGGCAAACTTGCTGAGGGTGCATTCTATGCCACTGCCCATGTCGCTGACGAAGATGTTAAACAAGACCGGTCCCAGTACTGATCCTTGAGGGGCTCCACTTGTCACTGGCCTCCACTTGGACATGGACCCATTGACAGCCACTCTTTGG
>VXBH01001431.1:70990-96330 GCA_013400035.1 Rynchops niger | reverse complement strand
ACTTCACCAGACTGCCATGACTTTTGGAATATAATAGAGAGCAGTTTAGCAACCTCATCCGCCAGTTCCTTCAGTACCCGTGGGCGTATCCCATCAGGTCCCATGGACTTGTTCACTTTCAGTTTCAACAAATGGTCATGAACCTGGTCTTCACGTACGATGGGCAGTTCTGTCCAACCCCTGCCATTGTCTTCTGTGACTCCAGGAGTGTGGCTGGAGGCCTTGCCAGTGAAGACCGAGGAAAAGAAGTTGTTGAGAACCTTGGCCTTCTCCATATCACTTGTCACCAGCTCCCCCGTTTAATTTCTGAGAGGGCCCACACCCTCCCTAGTCTTCTTCTTACCATTAATGTACCTATAGAAATTTTTGCTGTTTCCCTTGATCTCCTTGGCTAGATTTAATTCTAACTGAGCTTTAGCTTTTCTCACCAGGTCTCTTGCTGTTCCTTATATGATGCCCCCCATTCTAGCTGTCCTTTCTTCCACTCCTTATAAAGTTTCTTTTTGTGTGACAGTGTATCCAGGAGCTCCCTGTTCATCCAAGCAGGTGTCCTAGCATTCTTTCCTACCTTCCTCTTTGTTGGTATACTTTGCTCCTGGACTCAGAGAAGGTGATCTCTGAACACTGACCAGCTGTCCTGGGCCCCCCTTCCCTCTAGAGCTTTGTCCCATGGCACTTTGGGCAGCAGATCCCTGAAGCGATCAAAGTCTGCATGCCTAAAGTCCAGGGTCATAAGCTTGGAATATATCCTCCTAGTTGCCCTGAGGATCTTAAATTCTATTGCTTCGTGGTCACTGCAGACAAGATTATCCCTGAGACTCATGTTGGTCACCAGCCCTTCCCTGTTTGTGAGAACAAGGTCCAGCATAGCACCATTTCTTGTTGGTTCCTCTGCCATTTGGAGGAGGAAGTTGTCATCAATGCATTCCAGGAACATTCTGGATTACTGGTGCCTTGCTGTGTTGTCCCTCCAGCAGATGTCAGGGTGGTTGAAATCCCCCACGAGGACCAGGGCCTGTGAGCGCGAAGCCACTTCTATCTGCCTATGGAGGACCTTAACTGCTTGGCTCTGCTGGTCAGGTGGCCTGTAGCAGATCCCTACTGTAACATCACCTTCCCCTGTCTTCCCTTTAATCTTAACCCATACACTCTCAACCAGCTCATCGTCCTTCCCCTTGTGGAGGTCCATCAATTCTAGCTGGTCACTGATGTAGAGGGCAACACCTCCTCCCCTCCTACCCTGCCTGTCCTTCCTAAAGAGCTTGTATCCGTCTATCCCTACATTCCCGTCATGGGAATCCTCCCACCAAGTTTCAGTAATAGCCACTATGTCATGGCTTTCCAGCAGCACAGTGGCCCTTAATTCATCCTGTTTATTGCCTGAGCTGCGTGCATGTCGCTGAAAGATTATACTTGCTGGAGGCTTAGTAAAGGCACTCCATATTTCTGACGTGATTTAACTGTGCCTAGCTTTACTTTGTTTCACCAGGTCCTAATTTAGACCACTGAAAAGGCTGCTTTACACAGACCTCCGCTCAGAGCCAGTCCCTGAACTGATTTGGAAGACAGGAGAATGACTGAAAACCAATACAATATAATTCTATTTCTTTAAAGTGAGAAGAGGATTGAGAATACTCTGCATGAATTGTAGCCCAGGCAGCTGGTACCTGGGGCAATAGGAACAAATATAAGCTTGAACGGTGCAGTCATCGGGGATGGAATAGAGGCATTGCTGTGTATAGATTATTCAATTATAATAATAACATTGTCACCACACAGTACGAGTGAAGAAAAAAGGAACATTAAAGATTAGACTCTGCTGACACACAGAAGGGGTAATCCAGCAGAGGGAGACAAACTGAAGAAACCATTGCACTGAAATCAGAAAAAAAATGAAGTGGAAGAAATAGGAAGAGTGCGTACAAGGAAACAGAGTAGTCACCTTTTTTTTTTTTTTTTTTTAAATTAGTAATTTACTCACCATTCTTACTTCTCTTACTTCCTTGTCCATATCAGGAAGTCTAGATTTTAATTTTAATTTCTTGCAAAGTGTGTTAACACAGGCAAAATGTTGCTGCTAAAAATATGACATCTCTATTTCACAAACGCTATTTCTAAGTACTGGAAAAAATTTTCATCATTAACAAGTCCACGTGAAAGAGCCATCATTTAGATTCCTACTGTTTCTTGACAGAAGGAATGCGTAGTGCAAAATATGTTTAATGATAGCAGTATTCGAGATTGCTTTTATAGCTCCAGGGCTTTGTAAATTATTATTATTATTATTATTATTATTATTATTATTATTATTATTAACAACAAAAGAATTAAATAATTATTTAACTATCTTTTAATTCAGCAAGACTGACTGACGTAAAACGTCTTCCTGACAAATAGGCAAAATAAAGGATTTTAGTACAGACTGACCGACACATGAAGTTGTGGTGGATTGACCCTGGCCAACAGCCAGCACCCGCACAGATGCTTGCTCATTCTTTGTCTCGCGCAAAGGAGGGGTACGTGAGCGGCTGTGGGGGTGTTTGGCTGTTGGCTGGGGTCAACCCCCCACCGTCCTTCCAGACCCACTACAAAAGTCTTCCTGATCTCAACAAAGTTCTTGATGCTTTATTTGGCGACAGTTTATACCCTGAGTTGCCTTGAATTGCTCTAACCTGAGCAAATAGAAATTAGTCATGTCAGTTTGAGTGGTCAACGCAAGTTCCACCTTATAGTCAGAGAAAATAAAAAACAGACACCTTGAAAGGGCAATCCATCTTGACCTAAGGCAGGTATCTGTGTTCAGATGAACTGTTCTCTTGAAATATCTGTTTCTTTGTAATGGTAACTTTGCCTTACTAGCTGAGGTCTGAATTCAGACACCCAAAGGCAGCTGAGACAAAGCCAACTAACTGCTTAAGTCTTTATCTAATTGCTCCCTTTTGTATCCCTTTTGAAACCTCTTCAGAGGTGTCAGTAGACATGTCCTGTATTCTAGTTCAGTCATGCCCCACTTTATCCCAGAATTAAAGATTATCCCCTACTTTTACTTCTATATTCTCCGTATTTTTTCTCTGTTCTGACACTATTTTTATTAATATGTACCACTTTCTTCAGTAACAGCTATTATGTTATTTGTAGCCTGCTGTGGCCGATCAGGCCTAGCAAAAGAAGAAAAAGCTAAAATTTCATCTGTGTCCCGAGCTAAATGTTCTTGTGTTTCATATGCTTACTTACCCATTTCATAGCTTATCACCATATGTAGCCCAGAGTATTTGCACTCATCTTCCTTTGCTGATCAAAAGGATATTTTTTGCTGAGGAATGGAAGAAAAACATTTCCTTACTTTCTTGTCGAGACAAGATACAGATATTGTCCCACTCGTACCCAAGGAAACCTGTCTCATTGTTTGTAACTCTTTTACAGTGTTTATTTTAATTGGGGTTTTTGGCACAACTGGAAGCCCTAACGTTTTGAAGAATCGGAACTGTGCTCAGGAGTTTGGCAAAACCACTCCGTGACTAACTATTCCCTCCTGTGTTTTACACCCGTCCTTCTCTCCTTCTTTCCTTCTCTCTTTACTCCTTCCCTCCTTTGTCCCTTTCCCCTTTCTTCCTTTGTTCCTTCTATCCTTCATTCTTTCTTCCCTCTTTTCCTTCTCTCCCAAGCCTTTTAATCTGCCAACTGTTTTTTAACAGAAGTTTCCCACATTACCACCCAAGTTTTCGGTCTTTTACTTATCTTTATACTACTTCTGTTTCTCCTGCTGGGACCGTATTATCATTGCTACACAGCAACACATTAGGAATCCCACATCCAAATCTAGTCAATAGAGGTTAGATTCAAAATTTTGTTTGAGGGCAGGTCTCAATCCCAGCTTACCGAAATCAACAGCAGATCTTCCCCTGCCTAAGCCAACTGCTTGATCCTAATGGGCTTTTGAGGTAAACATTAAAGAATTGCAGTAGGTTCTGAAACTTGTAACCTGAAAGGCAGGAAGTTATTGGAAAACAGGCTCTTGTTTTGCAGTCCCTCATGGATAACACCCACTTGGATGAGGTTGCCATCTGTTGTTTTCTTGGATCGTGTCAGAATATGTGAAATAAACTGGAAGAGGGAGAGGCAAAACGACAGACAGATGCAAGCGGGAAATAATGTTTGGAAATTTACTGCTGAGGTTCTACAAAGCAAGAGAAGGACGGGAAATGTTTTATGTTAGGTCTGGAAAAGACCTGCTGGGCCAGTGAAGGTGATTGCAGCAATCACCAAAAAGTGGCTGGAGCATAAAGCAAGCACCCTGGCTGCCATAGATCCAGCATTGTTGTTCTCTGTTTCTTTTTCTCATAGTTTTTAGGCATAAATTGGCTAAATGCTGGCAGTGGGAAGTGGGACTAGAATCATCCTTTAGGCTACGGCAAGAAGGACGAAGTAAAAGAGCAGTTAGAATAAATAACTTTTGGGCTTAATGACAGGAACTAAAAGTGTAGCATTCCCATTAACTTCTTCCTTTCGGCAAAGCTGAGTCGTAATGAGGAATCCAGCCTGTACCTTAAAAAGTTGAGGTATTGGGTTATGATCAGAAGTTTCAACAGTTTAGTGATACTATATGTATTTCCACTTAAATTCAAAATCAAGTGTTTTAGGATTCAAAAGCAAATAACATCAATTCTGTTGGTGAAAATGAAATAAAGTTATTTATCCTCATTAAAAAAGAAGCATAGTTTTCTCTCTTTTCCTTCTTTTAGCTATCAAGGAATACGTACCTGTAATATATAAAGAAGATACATATATTATTACAAAACCCAAAATCAGTGTATCGTACAGAAAGTACATTTCCTGAAAATATTTTCAGAAATGTTTTAACAGCAAAAGCTTCATCAAGCTATTTTATCGTGTCATATACAGGAAGAGAAAAACTAGCACAGAGTTAGTTCATCTGCTAGCTTCTGAATTTAAGCAAACGTTTAATATACCAGTAATATTTATTGCTGTTACAAGATGTTAGGCATATCTGTAAGTAGTATTTAAATCCGATTCTCTTAAGCTGAAAACAGTTTTACTGACACAATGATACAAGCATTTCCTGAAACAGAAGGACATATTTCCTGTATGTTGTTAATATTTGACAGCACTGATCTTAAACCAGTAGCAACATCACACTGACTTTTAAGACAGATTTTAAAGTAAGGTTGAAATTCTGTATTATTGTGTCCCACATAAACTCGTTTACCAAGCAACAATTGCATAATAAATTACACTTAAACCCCAAAATAGACCCTGTTGTCCTTATTTAAGTCATAGAATTAAGCAGAGTTAAAAAAGGAGAGAGGATCCTGCAGATGAGCTCTCAGCTGACAATGCTTTGTGTCCAGGCACTGACGTTTCCTCTGCCTCAGAGCAGGCCATCAGCAGAAGTCAGTTCCATCCTTTGGGTTCCCCAAAGGAGTGAATTTTTCCCTCAGTGCTTGNAAAAAAAAACAACTCCAAAAAAACAAGAAAAACTTTCTAACTAATCTTCACAGAAGGGAAAAGCTCACTTTGAGATATTGCAAGCTTTTAGAAGTCAATACCAGTATTTCCAACTGCATTGTAGTTTTTGCAGAGAGACAAGGGGAAGTTTGGGCTCAAAGAACTTGTACATTTACTTGCCGTTACTCAACAGGAACATCTAGTCTCTGAGCTTGCAGTGCCTGAAGTGAAATTTGTGCGTTAACCTACACAGAAGAATCCTTAGCCTGAGTTTATAAAGATGTCTGACCATGTCTGAGAGCACACCCACTAAAATAACTGGATTAATAAGAACGGAGAGAAACCCGTAATCTGTATTTTCAGCAACAGACCCCAGCTTTATGTCACTGTTTTCCTCCTTACTCAGGACACAAGGAGATTTTTTTTTGACATAAACTGTAGCTGAAACACAAAGGGGCCCTCTCAACCCTTCCACCTCCCACAAAAAGTAAGAGCATAGAGCAGGAGCCTAGGCCAATCAAGAGATTAAAAAGCAGACATTGCAGTAAAAAAACCCCAGTAGGTTCAATCTGCTTTCCTTGTGTAAGCGAAAGTTTGATTTAGGTTCATCACAGTTTGTAATTCCCATTACATGGTACAGCAGTTTGGTTACAGAGGAGTCCTTCTTCCAACACAGGTGCAAGAAATTCCAATGATCAGAAATTACATCTAAGTTAGATGGTGGAACAATTTATTCAGATTGTGTTGTAAACTTTGTAACCTTTTGATCCTTTTTGGGGGTGACTCTTTACTGGACACTTAGAGTGTCCAGGCCAGTGTCAAGGCTGGCCACTATATTATAGTGACAGTTGCACCAATGTCAGAGATAATACAGTTTCCTATTATACAGTAAAGATTGTGTCCACCCTTCCTAAGAAGATCAGGCTGAGAGCGTATGTTCAGCTTTCTAGCTTCCATGACCTTAGACGCTTTGCTTTGTTCTTCAAAGTATTGTTTTGTGCGCCGCTGCCCTAAAACTTTCATAGTTAACTTATCAAACGATCGGGAGTGCTCGGTCGCGTATATTCTGCATTATATTTGCCATTCCTGCAGACCTGGTTATCATCTGGTACCAGTTATGTTTGTTTGCTTTGGTATTACTGATGATAATATTGTACTGTAGAATAAGAACAAATCCCTTTAATGACAATAAGGCACCTTTCAATTAGTGGATTTTTAAACCACTGATAATTATCTTTAGTTTTGATTGTTCTAAAATTCAGTTCCATTGCCAAGAGGTACCAGATCAGATGCCTCACAGAATACGCGCATGTACCCACACTTATTCTATGAGCTTTCGGTTTGGACACTGCATCCCATACCACTTCTATCCAGTGCCTTGTTTCCTGTCATAATCTTCCCAGAAGTGTGTGAGAGTGTTGGAGACTTGGATTCATACTGACCTGCTTCTTCGTAGGATCAGATCTCTGTGCCCTCCTGGTGAAAGACTTTCTAAGGTGCAAAGCAAAAAGCAGTTTCCCACAGACTTTGCCAGTGAAAAAGAGTGAAGAAAAAAAATCCAGACTTCATGGACTGGAGGGAAATAGAATAAGAAATGGAAATAGAAAGAACTGTACCCCTAATCCATGTAATTTTGATATTATTCAAGTTAAATATATAATATATGTATATCCGGTCTCTTTGAATCATACAGTCACTATTATAAGGTGGAAAAAAAACATGTTTTAGTCCAATGTTTTAGTCTAAGTCGTTTTAGAATAAATACTGTCTATTTTCACAATAGTAAGGTGTGCTCCAGATAAGCAACCTAGACCTTCTCAAGTTCAAGGCTTCCCTAGTGCCATGAAAGGTTAATACCTGCATGTTTTATTTTGTGTTTGGACAAAATATTCACTCCATTCTTCATCCTCTGTATAACTAGAATCTGGCATTTTTGGTCAGACTCAAGGGGTAAGGGCTCTGAAATTCCCTCAACACCTCCTAACTTCATACTGTCGTGTTGTAAGAATCAGGTCCTTTTTCTTGTACTTTTGAACAGCTAAAACTACTTTTCTATTCAAATAAGCTCCCTCCTTGGTGTCTCCTTTTCTTAATCTCTTTCCAGCATTGCATTTACAGCCAAGGGAAGTTGTTGATAGTTGCCCAAGTAACCGGAGCCCACATTGCTACATGGGTCACGTCAAGGCAGAGTGCCATGAAAGCTTTTTGCCTAGTACTTTCCCAAGTAGATTGTAAAATAGCCAATTCTGCTAATAATCTAATTTAAACCTCAGAATTCCGTTCCATATTACTGCGCGGGTTTGCTTTAAATCCTTGCTGCAAAGATTTGCAAAGTCATTCTTTTGGTTAATAAAATAAACTATAAGACAGAAACCTCTCTTTCTATAAACTTCTATAAAATAAAACCTTTGAAATCACTTTTTGTATGTGTATTTATGTATCGGTATATACATTTTAGCAAGGAATAGTCCTAGTCTGAGCTGCTTCTGGCATTTTCAAACCTTGGGTTTTTTGCAGCAAAGTTAAAAAGTGCAATCATTTTGTTTGTTCACTAGTTTTAAAAAGTGTGGTGATAGACGAGTGGCAATGCACGATAATGCCACACTCTACCACCTACATTGTACCGCTTGACACGTAAAAGATATTTTTGTAACATCCAGGTGAAAAATAGGTTGCAGTCCCTTCCCTTCTCCTCTCCCTTGAGATCCACAGTTTCTTGTGGGGGATTTGTCAGATCTGGGCAAAAAATGCAAAGAGAGACACAAACCTTCAGTCATGCAACAGAAATATATCTAGACTGCTTTTATTCTTCTGATTGAGGAAAGCACTTTTTCTTTTAAAATTATTCTCTCTTCCAAAGGGTTTTCATTCTACTTCTATGCCAAACGACCTGGTATAAAACATAAGTTATGAATTCACAATGGTTTTAAACTGAAAGAGAAGACTCCAAGGAGACCTTATAGCAGCCTTCCAGTACCTAAAGGGGGCCTATGGGAGGGATGGGGAGGGACTCTCTCAGGGAGTGTAGTGATAGGACACGGGGTATCGGCTTCAAACTGAAAGAGGGCAGATTTAGATTGGATATCAGGAAGAAATTCTTTACTGTGAGGGTGGCGAGGCACTGGAACAGGTTGCCCAGGGAAGTTGTGGCTGCCCCATCCCTGGAAGTGTTCAAGGCCAGGCTGGATGGGGCTTTGAGCAGCCTGGTCTAATGGGAGGTGTCCCTGCCCATGGCAGGGTTTGGAACTAGATGATCTTTAAGGTCACTTCCAACCCCAACCATTCTGTGATTCAGCAAGTCAGGAGTGGAGTTGGGTAGGTATTTTAGCAGCGGTGTTATTCAAAAAAAGAATGTCCACATAAACTGATGCAAAGCAACCATAGTATTTGTGGGAGTAATATTGAAGACCACTAATTCCATTTGGTTTTTGTCTTTAATAAGATGAGACAATCTTTATTGACAGCTGGTTGGCTTGCATTTCTCCCCAGACTGGAACGAAATTCGAGTGTCTCTGAAAAAAAATGAAAATATGCTTTGGGTCAAAAGAAATATGTAGACAGGGAAGGATAAAAAAATAATTTAGTGTGTCAAGGCTGGTTTGATGCAAGAGGTTTATTCGGACTTTTTCCAAACAAGATGTTAATTAACATCTCACAGGGGTTCTTTTCTAAAGGGAAAACTTGCTTAGGCAAAGCAACAGATGGTACAAAATAGTTTATGTGGAATTTTCCTTCTAGGTGAGGTAGGTAACACATAGCACCAGGTTGCATTAAGGAATGTTTTATTGTGTAGCATGAAGTCGATGAGTTTTGACAAGGTAACATATTGCCATTGAATAAAGGTGTTATATTCATTTAATGGAAGGAGATATACGTTATTCTCCATACTCCCCTCGGTCTACAGAGGCACTACCAAGAACACCAAGAGAGGATTTTATGAAAACAGATTAAAATAGACTGCACTTGTTGAAATTAGCTGCTATCTTTACTTATTATTTGTCAAATATCTTAACATCACATTTGACAACCTATTATGGCAAGTGACGCACCTTAGGACTGTTGCTATTTGTGCTCCTGTAGCTGGGAGAGGCTGCAATATACGTACTTAAATCAATAGCTTAAATTCAAGGATCTGAATGTGTCATGCAGACCATTTAATTATATCAAGCTGGCCAATGAACATGGCTTGGAGGGGATGTAAATGGATTCTGCATGCGTGAAAGGCAGCAGATGGATTTATTGACTTCAGATGCAGTCAGGGGACACAAAGTGACATTTATTCCTTAAGAACCAGAAACAACAGAATTCACTAGTCTGTGTATCTGTGCACTAACACAACAGATTGTGACTGAAAGGTTTAGCCTCCTTATGTACTTGCATTTAATTTAAATCAGTTATTATTGTGTTCAGTGTTTATGTTTCTATCCTGCTAATCCGATTATTCTCTATTTTTTTTTTATTACTTTCTATGAAATGACCTGAATTTGGAGTCTGTTCTATATTAAAGGTTACTGACTTCCGATTCTCCTCCACCTCAATGAGCTTTTTATTCCTTCAGGAAGAAAATCTGAGAATTGAGTCCATGTGAGGTTGTGTTCAAGATGTGGAAGTGACGTACAGCAAAACCTAATGGATGGATGCTAGGCATAGGCAAAGAAAGAGCACAAAATAACAAGTTTGGATTGGCCATTATCCATCAGAAAGTTATCTGGCATGATGCCTCTGCTGCCTTTCATGTCTCTAATTTTCTTCTGTCTTGAACAAATACAAATGGTTATAATGACTTTGCTTGTTTTTCCTGTAGTTTCTGGGCTTACACACTTCTACTGTATTTTGCGAAACTATTTTCCCAGCTTGCTTCAAATGGAGGTCCTTTTTGACTTTCATTTTAGCACTCTGCAGCTCTTTTCCACCCTTTTTCCAAAAAGGTTCTCTCATTTGCGCTAACATTTTCAATCAGATATTTCCTTGAGCTTGCAGAATAACCGTGATCTAACAGAAGTAAACAAATGAAACACCTCACCCTTAGGACTGAGCATAAACTATTTATACTGCATTTTATGGATGCCTAAAAATCACTATGCAATACCATAATCCATGCATGAAGAACTAATTTCAGCTTCATTGCCTTCCATGGAGCTGCAGAAATGATACGTTTCGTCTGACGATTGTAAGAGTGTGAAAGAGTGTGTCTTTCTTATATTCTCATTTATTTCTGTCTTTTCATATCCACTTGCTTACTTGAGGTGGGAAGGAATGTGTAATCGGCATGGCTGAGCGCATTAGAAACCTGTACGTGAAAAAGAAACCCGTAGAAACCCTTTCACTTCTTTGCTGATGGGAAGGCTATGCAGAGGCACGTGGAGCACGACACCAACTGTAACACATGTATGGCTGTTGGATACATATGCTCCCGTCTTCCATTCCCTACAGCTAACCTTCATTAGATTCCATTTGCATTTTCCTTCCTTTGAAATGTCATCTCCTTGCTGCTGCTCAGTGCCACCAGCATACCTCTCCTTATTCCTTCCCCTTCCCTTCCGACAAGGGATAAACATAGCTGAATAACGGCGTGCCTCGGCCGGTTTGACATTGTAGTCCCAGTCCCACGTGATAACTCTTCACCAGCTTGGGCACAGACTTTGCTCCTGGGTATTCAAAGCCACTGTCTATGTGGAAGCAGAAGGAAGTATGAAGGGAGAAGCCACTCTGCTCAAGTACAGGAGGTGAAGAATGCTTACGTCTGCCTTCCTACGGCAAAACAGGGGTTGGTGTAACGGGACTGATCTTCCCATGCACACCTATGGTGTGAACCAGCTTTGAAAGGGCTACTGAGGTCTTGGACTTCTCCTCCCTTCTACACCCTTGAGGGAAAGTTTGCTGATAAAATCAGTAATGAAGTACCTCTCTCTTGCTGTTTGTCCTCATTTCATCTGCTAAACAAGAATTTTCCTAGGTCTGTGCGGTGCCTTAAGTTAAAAATGTTCCCATTTTTTTTGGCAGCTGCCGCTTCCTCAGCTTCAACGATTCAATGTGTAAAATTGATATCAGCACTAGGCAGGCTGTGCATGCTTTTTCCCCAGGATCTCAGAGAGAGCTGATCTTATCCCTCTAACTGCAGATTACTAAGGCTGCCCAAGAAAGTGGAGGCTACAGACACGTGTGGATAACCTTTTTAGATGGGTCCACTTCAAAGGAGTCTTATCTGAGACAGTAGGATGCAAGTGAGCAACAGGTTTGTTCTCATGGTAAACAACCAGCTTATGAAAATAGTTAACAAAAAAAGATAATAATCATACAGCTTCTGCATAGCCCTGTTTGAAGACCCATTTGGTAACTTTAGGTAGAAAACACTGGCTCAAGGCAAAGCTGGCATCTCTCCTTCCCTGCTCTGAGAAGCCTCCCCTCTCTCAAAGGCATTGGACTTACAGAAGGCTGGTAGGGCTCATCTTCTTTACTTTCACCTAGAAGATGCAAGGACGGGCTTCTTCACCCTTCCAGAGGCCAAACAGAAAGATTTCTACAACTGGAGCTGAGTGCCTGAGGGCTGCTCGGAGCTATGGTGCTATTTTTTTCCCCATTAACCTAGCGGGGATTTTTTTTTTTGCCTGCTTTAATGGTAAGGGAGGTTCTGCAAAGTTGTGCATCTCAGTGTCATATTTGTCCCTGAATCTGTTGTTGTAACGCTATGCAAAATAGGCTATTTGTCTAGATTTTAAGACGAAGTCAAATACTACAATTTCTATTTATACACATAGATGAGTTGATGAAAGGGGTTAACTGTATCCCAAATACTTGGAACCATTAGATCATTGCATTGTTAATAGCAGCAGCAATGCTTTGCACCCCTTCAGACATCTGGTTTTCCAACAATTTCTCAAGCAGAATGTATTTTCTTCCCTGTTCAAAGGGTTTGATTGGTGGGATTTTTCTCTGCAGCCTGGTACTGATAGGTGCCCGCTCATGGAAAAAATACAAAGCTGGCATTTGGATGAAAGTCTGCTTCTTCCTGGGACCCGCACTATAGGATTCGGTTCTCTGAAACCCAGAAGGATGATGGAAGGAGGGATAGTGGCCTACCAGTATCTTAAGGGGGCCTACAAGAAAGCTGGTGAGGGACTTTTTAGGATGTCGGGTAATGGTAGGCCTAGAGGGAATGGATTAAAACTAGAGATGGGTCGATTCAGAGTGGACGTTAGGAAGAAGTTCTTCACCATGAGGGTGGTGAGACACTGGAACAGGTTGCCCAGAGAGGTGGTGGAAGCCCCATCCCCGGAAGTTTTTAAGGCCCGGCTGGACGGGGCTCTGAGCAACCTGGACTACTGGGAGATGTCCCTGCCCACAGCAGGGGGGTTGGAACTAGATGATCTTTAAGGTCCCTTCCAACCCTAACAGTTCTACGATTCTCTGATTCTCTGATTCTATGATTCTATGATTCTATGCTCACTGAAGAGCTTTGGTGCATCAGGAAGCAGGATTTTGTACTTCCCCCAAGGAAATAACTCCACCCAGTAATTCAAACATGTATGGTTCATGAACAGACATTGCTGATATATGGATCAAATTTTCCACCCTATGGCAGTTGTGAGAGCGATGCTATGTGAGGCGGAAAAAGAGCTGGCAGCATCTCTAAGTTTGGCTTGCATAATGCTTTCCACTGTTAGGGATGCCAGGGCCTTGTTGTTTGAAAGGAGGTGTTTGGAAACACAGCAGGGAAATTCCTTAAAATACAGATGAGTTATTTCATGTGTCCTGTGAAGATCTCAACACAGCTTTGCCACACCAGAGAGGGAACGTACGCAGAGGGGATGAGAGTCAACATGATTCATCAACTAAGCCACGTTCACGCTGACTGTCTTCTCTAATTTTAGTCCATACGGACGGGAAGCAAAAGGTAATGTGTCAAGCCACTAAGAAGGGTTACTACGAATGAAGAATAAAAAGAAATATCAATTAGTTTCCCACCCAGTGAATAGCAAGGATCTGTAGCAGGAATGAATCAAGAGGGGAAAATAGTCCATAATGAGAGACTGGCTCAGACTGGGCATTTGCACAACAGGACCATATTGAATTTGCACAGACTCCTTAATTTTGGCATTTCTTACCTCTATGACTGCTTCATTTTGCAGCCTTAACATTCTTTTAGGGCAATTATTCCACTGTGTGGAATGCACAGCTCATATTAGGAACTTATGCAGCTTATTTACGGAGGCATAGTCTGTCACTGGAAACAGTGAATACCATGTGGGTTAAGGAATGTTAAAGAAGAGTCTCTTGCGGGACACATGGGTGGTATTCCCTGGAAAGCATCCTGAAGGATTTTTCACTATGTATTTTCTCAATGTGGGATGAAAATAAGCCAAAAAAAAAAAAAAGGCAAGATGTATTCTCTGTACTGTATGACCGTATGAGAGACTCTGCGTTCTGAAACATGAGAATGGGAGCCCTTGGATGCCTTCGTAAAAGAAAAAAAAAGACCATCAGACTTACTATGTATTTTTATTAAGTGGTGCTTTTAGGGGTCTCCAAAATAATACTCCAAAAAGTACCCAGTAATGTGAATTTTGTGTTTGGAGGACTTGTCATGCAACTGTTCTAGCTACATGGAAGTTAATGCCTCGTCATAAAGACTTTCATCTTTATGAACCCCTTTGTGGATTCACATAATAAAAGTTGTGTGAAATTCAGCAGATCAGACGGTGACACTCCCCTGTCTGAGACTGTTACATGCCCTGAAACATGTTTTTAAAAGTAGTTTTCAAAATGTAGAGGAATGACATAGAACCTGATCTAGCTTTCACAGGGGCAAGTTCATCTACCACCATGAATATCAGTGATCTCATTGCAGATTTCCACCACAAAGATTGCACTCACTATCTGTCCAGACTTCTTGAAGTCCTTGTTTTTCATTCTACCTACATTGTAAATTCTGATATTGTAATTCCAGACTGTCCGAGGCGTTCATCCTTAAAAATCAGGCCATCAGAATGCACTCCTATACTCACCATACTGATGCCTGTATTGCTGGGTTTTATGAAATATTCCCTCCCAAGCTCATTTCAAAGTGCATCTTTGTCACGGTGCCTCCTTCTGGCTTTGAAAAATAATATAATCGTTGTGGCCAAACTCCAACCCACTCACCTTTATGGTTTCTAAAATTGTTCAGCCAGTTGACAAAGAAGTTATTAATTCTTGCAGGTCATTCATTTACTACGACTACTACCATCTTTAATTGGTAGCTCACACAGCAGCCTCCCAAACCCCAGAACTCAAATGTAGGTCAAATGTGAGGGAATTTAACCTCTTCCAAATAATGTTCTACATCTGAAAAGACACAACTTGACTTTGAAGCAGGAAGTTCAAAGTAAACCATCCTTACCTCCGGCTGTTTTCCTGAAAGTGTTCCTGTTTTGGCTGGAGACTTCTGTTTGCTTGTTTTTTTCTTTTCAGGAATCACTGGCAATTTCAAAGGTATCCCAGGTCCTGGCAGTCCGACCATTTGCGGTTGGACAGCAGGCACAAAGAGATTATTCTTCAGTGTCTCCATGTTAACTCTCAGTTCAGCTTGGGTCTCAAGCTGTGGTTTGACAATACAGTGAATCTGGGTTTTGGGGCACTTAGTGTCAGATCTCAAAGCCACTGTAATCATAAGAACGCAGTATACTGGTACAGTCACTCCGCTGATTCGGATTTGTTAATGTATTGAAAAGAGAATTTTGTCCTACCAGATTTAACATAGAGCAAGTATTCTCTCTCTAGGCAGCTCTAACTTCATGCTGCCTTCTTGCAGCCAGCATAAAATCAACATAAAATTACAAAGTGAATGTAAACACTGTGTGCTGTGCTCTGGCTAAACCAACCTAAATAGAATCATATGCCCTTGCCTGATTTTGATCGAATTTGTACTGCTACATGACGTACAACCGCATAGAGCTGGTATTAAATGATCACGGAACCACTGTCTCAGTAGTCTACCAAAGCAACAACGCTGTGGTTAGAAAATTAAAGACATTCCATCTTAGCTTCTGCTCTTTGCGTAGAATTACAAACATCCTCATCAGTGGAAGCTGTCGTTTCTAATAAATGGACAGCTTCAATCATTATCATCTAGGATGTCATCGGGAGCAGAAGATGGAAGATGCAGAAAATGTGCCTCAGCTGTAGGATTCTTAACGCTCTCTTTTTTATAGTGACCCAGACCTCCTCTAATGGCAAAAAATATTGCTTTTGGTGCAGGATAAGGATATTTGTATGCCCCTATTTGCTCTAATAAAATAATTTTTTTCCAGCCTACAGAAGGTGTATCATATTTCCATGATTATAAACTCAGAAGATTCCCTGGTGATTATCTAGCCAGTAGAGGTCATACGCTATATATACTATAGAAGATTTTACATGCATATAATAGTGGTGGTTGATTATTTAGTTCTCTATTGAACAAGTCATAAGATACACCTGAGTTTGCATGAGAACTTCTTTTAAAACAATACCCAGTCTTTTGTTTAAAAATTTTGAACCATAAACCTTGGCACGTTATTCCAATGATTAATTTATCCTTGCTTTAAAATCTGTCTCTTTTTCTAGTCCTAATTTTAAACTTACGGAAGACAGAGTTTCTAATAGCTTATACGTAGAGGGAAGAACCTCTTTGACCTCTTTCCTATTTTGAGACCTCCAAGCTTTGATTAAGTCGTCTCTCAACTTCTCTTGTTAATCAGAACAAACTCCCTGAGTCTTTAGCTATAAAGAATATTTTGTGGTCTTTCAGGTGCTTTGCAGGCTCTTCCTTGCACCCTTCCTAAGCAATAAACGTCCATCTTGGACTGTGGACAACAGCACCAGATGCCAGACCGCAGCTGCGTGCACCTCAGTACCAGGCCCAGAGGCAATATCACTCACTTATAAGTATCAGAAATTCTTCTCCTCATAGATCCAATTCTACTTATAAATCCAATTTACCATTTGATTCTGGCTGTAGATCTTACACAGCTGATTAATGACCATGACCCCTAAGACCTTTCAAATCAAGGCATCCCCTAAAGAAATAAAGATAAGTCCTACAGACTTTAGTTTTAAGTGCACAGCTGTTTAGAAATATATTTGCTTATGTTCATCTCACCAGCCAATCCCAAGAATTTGTTTCAATGATTTGCCCTTTTCTTGATTTATTATCCCCTCGGTCTTCATGACATCTGCAAATATTATCACTTAAAGGCTGCCTGTCTCTGATTCCTTCTCTGCTTGTTTCCATGGGATTCAGACGCTTTCATCTTAGAAACTGGTGCCTAATAAATCTGGTTGACCAGGAACCGCTCAGTCCCTTTTAGGTTCATGAGGTTGGTACTTTTCCATTCGAAGCACAAATCTTTCCTCTTGGCATAGCTTCACCCGCAGGTCATGAACATGAAACCCCCTCTAAGTTTCAGAAACCTCGCGCGGCAAAAAAGCTTGGTTATAAATTATATCCCTTTTCCCACACAGTATGACTGCAGCAAAACATAAAGCAAAGAGCATCTCCAGACTTTGTCCTGAATTTACCCTTTTGTTATTCATCTGGCCAAAAATGTGTTCGCTAGTCACCATTGTCTTGCCCCACCCTTCCTGGGGAGGGAAGAATTAGCCCCTCGGATATTTCACGGTGGCTGCGTTCACGGTGCCACAGGCAAACAGACCTATCTCCCACCCTGCGCAGCATCCCAGCTGTACCACACTGCCAGCAAACAGGGAGGCCAAACACATCTTCCCCACCATCCCGTGCCCGCTCCGTGCACACAGCTGGCAGGAGCCACCAGCAGGCAGGCTTCTTCTTCCATCCCGCGATGAAAGATTTCCGTTGTTGTAGGAAAAAATCTGACAGGTCTTGCTTCACCACCCCGTGAAGTAAGCTTCTTAGGACCAACCAAATTTCTTAGGATTTGCTTGGTCCTAAAATACCAAGGAGGAGGGAGAAGTATACACGCCTGATCTAGTTGAAGCTGTCCCTGCTCATTGCAGGGGAGGTTGGACTAGGTGACCTTTAAAGGTCACTTCCAACCCAACACATTCTGTGATGTGCTTTTATTTGACAGCAGTAATGCAGACTGGTAAATTCTATTGAAGGACGTAAGCCCGTAAGCCCTAGTAGCAATACATACCTGTTCGTTACACCTCGTTGTAGTACTAACAATGTGAAAACTTTAACGGTGCAACTCTTCGGTAAGACAGTAAAATATTTCTCCCTACAAACAAAGATCAACATTATTCATGTGTGACTTCTGCAAAAAATGACAAGATGACAGACAGTCAGTTTAAGAACATATTAACATGGGTCTTCGATAAAAGTACTTATGATATTCACCCCTTTCAGCTTTATTAATCCAAAGTACACAGAAATGTCCCTTTTATTTACTTTTTCATTTATCTAAACTAGCCTTGGCTATACCTAGCCGATGTTAATTTGGAGCTCTCCCATGTGCAACGGTTGTTTCATGGATTAAGACTCTTTAAATTAGGAAGACAACTTAAACAAGGTTAAAGTAGCAAAAATGTATTTTTTCTTTTCTGGTAAGTCACGTGCCATCCTCTCTATATTAAAAAGTAAAAATAGCTATGCAAACCATCTGACGGGATCCCTTGAAAGTAATGTGGGGACGCTATTAGAGCAATGCCAGAATATCAACTCCACATTAAGTAAGTTAATAGACTCTACGAAAAACTTTGCGGAGCAATTTGTCCCTGAGATAATTGAATTGAAATCACAGGAATTATAGCAAGAATTAATTTAATCTTGTTATACTTGGCTCAATTACTAAAAGCATCAGTTTTACTTAACATTGGTATTTGTGGAGTTACTGACTTATTTTATTTGCTACTGTCAGAAAAATGTGTCATCTTAGAAAAGTAAACAGACACATCCTTCACTCTCTGCTCTTGTTTCTCATAGCCATCTCTCTCCCTTCCTTTCATGCTTTCTCTATAGATCAAATATTTCTCTTCTCAAATCTGTCAATTTGCAAGGCTCCCCATTGAGAGTACGTGCTTTCAGCATGTGCTGGGAGTGAAAATAAAAAGGACAAACTGCGACCTTAGAGGTAGAATCATAGAATCATAGAATCTTCATGGTTGGAAAGGACCTTTGAGATCATCGAGTCCAACCAAGTAAGCATGTACCTCACTGGCCTGGCCACAAGAATACTCTGCAGTTTTCAGCACTACATCCACCAACTCTTGTAAAAAACTAATTATTTTTTTTTTTGCCACGACAACAGCATTCTCTAGGTGACCTTCAAAGAAGATCAGGACCGTGGCCACGAGTCCATCTTACTTTTTCAGGATGACCACACAGCTGCATTTATAGCCCCCCACCACATCACATACATCTTGTGGCTTCTTCCTTTCACTTGCGCAAGCAATAAAAACTCCACTGGGATTAAGCCTGTCTCTTTCCTCTATTAAGGAGGGGTTTTGTTTTTTGGAAAAAAGATCTGTTTTGATTTTTATTTGAACACGTACCATGATAGACTTCAAGGAGAAAACCGACCAAAGTAGGAATTTTACATATTGATTTGCTGAAATTGGAAAGCTCCCAAATATTGTGCTTAGTAGAACACATAAAAAGATAAAAGCAATGGCTCCATCGCAGGGCCAAGTTGTTGGGTGGGCTAAATTCTTTCCGTTTTTAATATAAATAATTTGGCCACCTGTTTTCTCCTTTTTAAGCATCAGGACGGAGGCAAAGCTCTTTTCCCCCACCCCAATTTTGCCATTTTAAACCTTTAGTGCTTCAGAGATTGTTTAAATAAAATGTTTCCTGTCATTCTAAGCATTTCAGAAGGAATGTATTTATTAATTTGTATGTGATTTTAAAGTATCACATTAGTAACTGTTATACTTTACCATTTGTTTCTCTTTCCCTTTTAGAATAAATGTTTTTCAAAAATTTGCATCTGCAAGGTCTGAATTAATTCAAAGCAGCCAGGTTTGTGCCAGGCTTCCCAAAGTCTGTAACAACAAATGCAGAACTCCATCAGAGGTATTTGGCTCATATGTAAAAATGAGGTGAAGATACATCCTGTGTTGAATCGCTTCAGCTCTTGTACGATGAAGTGAAACTTTAAAAAAGGAGAAAAAGGAGGAACTCGGGAATTACTGATCCATCACGTAAACTTCAAATCTCCCCAAAATAACAATAAACCTTTTGTAAGTACTTAGAAGATATCAGGGAGGGGTGTAACAAATGCATGTTTTTCAAGGACAAATAACGTCAAACAAATCAGGGCTGCGGATGGGGTAGATGCCATGTACATCGATTTACTAAATTTACTATGTATTTGATACTGATGTGCCGTTTTTCCTAGGAAACCACGTTTCAGCTGAAATATTCCCGGGAGCTCACAGAACCCATGACGCCATCAGGAGGAAGCCCTGCTTCACATACAAGCTGGAAGGGTGTTTCAATATCCTCATTAGCGGTCAGGATGATCAACCAAAGAGGTTGTAGAGAGATGGGTATTGGTCTCTTCTCCCACGTAACAAGCGATGGGAGAAGAAACATCCTCAAGTTACGCCAGGGGTGGTTTAGATTGGATATTAGGAAAACTTTTTACATGGAAAGGGTTATTAAGCATTGGAACAGGCTGCCCAGGGAAGTGTTTGAGGCACCATCCCTGGAGGTATTTAAAAGATGTGTAGACATAGTGCTTAGAGATATGGTTTAGATTCGTGGTGGTTTTTGTCAGTTAGGTTGATGGTTGGACTAGATGATCTGAAAGGTCCCTTCCAACCTAGGCGATTCTATGATTCTATGTTCATCACGCCTAGACAAACCCAGGCTGATGTTATTTAAGGTGAGGCCTCAGCTGGAGCACGGTGCCCCATGGGCACTGCATGTCAAGCGAGGCACAGGCAACACCTTTGGAAGTGTGAGCTGAGAGGTCAATGATGAGAATGAAATTGGGCAGGTTTAGGGTAGAAAGGTGTGACAACAGCCTCCAAACGCACCAAAAGTTATCACTGAAGTGGCATGGAATAGGTTACCTGTATTCATAGAGAATGAGATGAAAATTGCAGCACGGCAGATTTAGGGTGTTCACTAACTACATCTTAGGAAGGCAACAAAGTCCTGCTCATCAGGGTTTGAGCAGGCAATGCCTGTTGAGGATGGTTTGGCTACAGTTGGTGCTGCCTTGGGCCAAGAGATCGGAGTGAATGACTCTTTCCAAAGGTATTTTTATGAAACCATCCATGAAAAGCTAGAATGCCTTAAATCTGGTCCAGCAATCTCTTTAAGGGAATGTATTAGTACCTGCCCTCAGATAGGGGCACTGGCAGAGGTCTTTACTGAAGGTTAGCAGCAATTTAAGAAATCGATGCTTGCAGCCATCTGTGTTTTCACGTAATTTTTTTGCTGACTTTCAGGGTAGGCTGTTGCAACTTCAGCAGCAGGTCAGGGTGGCCAAAGGGGTGGGATGACAAACACACCCCACCCAGATGTCTCTGAATGGAGTTCACAACGGAAAACAAACTTCAGCCCCATTAGCCCCTGATGCCACTCAGAAGGAGGCGTTGAGGTGGTTATCCGTGCCAGCAGAACAAGCAGGAGATGCTGACTCTGGGAGAGAAAAAACTGAGAAGGGGAAATAAAACTGGCAGGAGGGCAATGAAGGGGCTGGTGGATTGTCCCTCCACAGCTCTGCTGCTGCTCCAGTAACACATTTTTCCCCAAGGCTTCCTTCTCACTGTGATTTCTTTCTTCCTAAAGCTCTTTGGTTTAGAAAATAGACAAATTTCTGCCAGTGCATAAGTAATTTCACCCTTGTGAAACCCAAAACTCCATGGAATTGTTTAAAAGCATCCTGTCTCTTACTGGTAGGCGCAGAAGTGGCTATTAGAGTAACGAGAGGAATAATGATAATGAAGAGAGAATGCATATGGTGGAGAAAGTCTATGAACGAAAACTGAAGGCTACAAACATTTCTCAGGTGCCACGTGCAAGACAGTCCCAAGCAGCAGATATCGTAAACTGGGAGAAAGGCAGAATTTCTACAATAGTTGGGATGCTCTCTCAGACAGAAAGTAGTGGGTTTCAAGGCAGCTATCAGGATTTTGCATATAAATCATCGAATCATAGAATTATTTAAGTTGGAAAAGACCCTTGGGATCATCGAGTCCAACCATCAACTCCACTCTACAAAGTTCTCCCCTACACCATATCCCTTAACACCACATCTAAACGAGTCTTAAACACATTCAGGGATGGTGACTCCACCACCTCCCTGGGCAGCCTATTCCAGTGTCGAACCACTCTTTCTGTGAAGAATTTTTTCCTAATGTCCAGCCTAAACCTACCCTGCTGCAGCTTGAACCCATTCCCTCTTGTTCTATCACTAATTACCTGTGAGGAGAGACCAGCACCAACCTCTCTACAATGTCCTTTCAGGTAGTTGTAGAGAGTGATGAGGTCTCCCCTCAGCCTCCTCTTCCTCAAACTAAACAGTCCCAGCTCCTTCGATCGCTCCTCATTAGATTTATTCTGCAGGCCCTTCACCAGCTTCGTTGCCCTCCTCTGCACTCGCTCCAGCACCTCGATATCTCTCTCGTATTGAGGTGCCCAAAACTAGACCCAATACTCAAGATGTGGCCTTAAATGTTACTGATATTTTTTTTTTTTTCTTAACTCATTCTGTTACTTCAGTTCTATCTGAAAGGTTACCAGGTTGAGACTTGTGTGCGTTTTGCTCTGCTTTTAATACGTTTATCATTTTAATAGCCCATGGCGGGTTGTTACTACCTGTCTGTCTGGCAGGAACCACCCAACTACCACGTTGATGAAATCCTACCTTCAAATGTTTTGCAAAATTATTTAACAGGGAAGAAAAAGGCCAGCTGGCATGTTTACGATAAAGAGAATGAAGAGCAACATTTCCTTGAAGAATTTACTCAAATTAGGCTTGCATACTACGTGCCAAGAAAAGAAGGAAGTTTCATGTTAGCATAAATTGATGAAAATTAGTGTATGTTCTTTATGTGATACATGCTAAAGGCAATGCTGGTGGAAAAAATACAGAAAAATGTAAAAGCTCATTCTTTTAATGTCTTTCTACCTTGAATTAGGAAAAAAATTGAAAGTTCCTTTTTTTCCCCTCAGGGAATGGAAATATTTAAAGAGGTGGGGACTTTTCTTGTGGATGTCTGAGCACAGCATTGGAATAAAAATCTGTATGTTTCAGTGTGTCCAATACATCCAAAATATTTTGCTTAGAAAAGGCAGGCATGTGTTACTATTTTCAATGCGCTTCATGTAAAAAAAAATGTCAGTAATGAAACATTCGCTTTGTTGATCCGGTTTTCACTGGGTCATTAAGGGTAGGGAACAGAAGAGACGGAGGGAGATGAGGCACCTTTGAACGCTGTAGATAGAGCAAACTACCAAGAAATTCAACCCCAAACGTCTAGACTAAGTGGAAAAAAAAAAAAATTGAAAAGAATAAATAAAACAAACAATCCAAACAAACCACATGACTTGGAACAAAATCAAAAAATCAGTGAAATTAAACCAACCTCCAGGCTGTGTTGGAGATGTTTTGATGCAGTTTGGTAGACCAGCCAGGAGAATCGCTCTCTGTTCCCAAGCCACTTGCAAAGACCTGCCTTCAATGAGCTCTTCTCCCAACCCAACGTCCCCATCGTCTCAAGGGGACAACAGGTCACTCCTCATTTTAGCAGGCAGCTCCTCTACCTCTCGCTAATGAAGCTTATCTTTGCCTTGGGCCTGACTTCAGTTCCCTTGCTCTTCTGTAACTGTGGCAGCACGCCCCTGAGCAGCAACCAAAAAGTCTTGTGATTCTGACACCCGTCCTCCAATTCCATGTCGGCTTTGACAGAATCACGTTTTTCAGCAAAATAATTTGCCCGTGATTTTCAGCCAGGTCAGCCAAGCAGCCCGGACACCTCGGTCCAGGCAGAAACTGTGCTCTTCAACCCGGTGAGCAGAGCTCACGCGCAGGGAAATCACACGGGGCAGAGCTCCTCAGCAAAGGCCGAAATCTGTTTGTTTCGCAGAAAAAAATGAAAAAATCAAATTTGGCAGTCGGGAGCCCGAAAGGGCAGGGCTGAGCTGAAGTTGCATTGCACGGGTTTCATTTAGACCCAGCAGGATCTGTGCCGCGGCTGATGTCTGTCCCCCTTTATCCAACAAGACCTTGAAACGTTCCTTCAACCTAAGTAGGTTGTTGTAATCTTCTGGGGCCTATGCTAGCGTTCCACTTCTGGAAACCCAGCTTTGAACTCCAGGGGATGAAACAAGGTGAAAGTAATTGCCTATCTAGTCACAGGTATAAGATTCAGGGCACACGAAAACAGACAATGGGGCTGAAGGCACAGCAAGAATCTGAATTTCAGGGCAAAAAGGTATGTATAGCGCTTGAGCTGAAGAAGCAACTTCAAGTGGCGTAAAGATCCTGTAAATGAGTTTTCGGGTTTTGTGGTTCAGCAAGCAAACAAACACGAGGCGCCAGCATGACATACATTTCATGGCAGGCCACTTTTGCCACAAAGCCCCAGCCTGGCCAAGGCTAATGAGGCCAGATGTCGAGAGGTATAAACAACCACCATCATGTGAGATCCTCTGGTGCATCATGAGGAAAGGAGGGGAACTGGCTAATCTTTCTCTGACACTCGTTCTTAGTGTAAAGCCCTTTTAGTACAACATTCCTTGGCAGTATCTCACACTCGGGGGACAAAGGGAAGGAGACCAGACATCCTTGGACAACCGTTGCTCACCATCAGCTTTAGAAAGCTGCCTTCCAAAAAGCAAAATGCTCTAAGTCATCTTGTGTGCTTCCTTCTGAGGTTACGCTCCTACCATCAAAGCAGCTCATCAACAGACCGCTGATAAACTTATTATCAACAAAAACAGTTCCTTTTTCTACTGCTGGGAGAAAGGCAGCAATTTCGGTTCCTCAAATGAGCTATACCGCCGCGGCCCTTCTTTGGGCCTGGCTTCGGGGTACACCATCTAAACCTCATGGGATTTTTCTATAGGCTTAGTTAAACGCATAGGTAAGACTTCACCTTTTTTCAGCAATAGTGCTCCTTTTTGTAAGTTGCCAATGTATTTTGCAAAAGCTCTTAGGTGGCAGTGTGTGCCATTTTTTTTTTTTTTGGTATAAAGAGCTTTACAACACAAAGAATATATCTTTAAATAAAACTATTATACATACAAATTCCTTCCTTCCTTCTTGTGAAATCCAACTCATTTTCCGATGTTTGCGCTTATCAAGTAGATGACTTGGAGATTACTTTTTATAATCAAGCGTGATAGCTGCAAATTCAAAAGGGCAGGCTGGAATGCAAAGGAATGTAGAAAAACTGGGGTGATGAACACCGTTATTTTGGATGGTGACTGAGCTTCATTTTCTCAGTCTCTCCTCCGGTCTTCTCTCTCCTCTAGTATCTAGAAACATACTCTTTAACATATCCCGCTATTGTCCAACAACTCGGAGAAAGAAATGAGGGGAAGTGTTGAGTTCATAGGAGACACAACATCCACTTGAAGAGTCCTAACACATTGGCTGGTGTTATTAGTAGTTTACTAGTTACTAGGTGGTAACTAGTAAACTGAGAAGATCCAAGTATACACACCGTGCATTAATAAAAGGAGGGATGGAGGGCAGGGAAATCCCGCTGCTCCATAAGGCAGGCGTGGTGGCTCTGGAAGTGAAAGGCACCCCGTATCAGACATGGCCTACATGTCCCTGCTGTCTTCTCCGCTGTGTCCCAACTCCTGCTTGTCTTAAGGTACGTGCGGGACCACCCGGCTCCTCTGTAGGGCAAAGAGGCTGCCCAAAGCGGGTTAAAATGTGCGGTACCGCGCTCTCAGACCCCTGGGGGGCGGG
>VXBH01001431.1:29948-70586 GCA_013400035.1 Rynchops niger | reverse complement strand
AAGAGCGGCGCTGGGGAAGTCGGGGGAGCGGCGGCGGCAGGAGGGAGGCGCAGCCCGGCGTAACCTGCTCGTCGGCGCTGTCCCCGGGGAGGTAGGGGACCTGCCGGGGGTGATGGAGGAACATGGGTACCCTTCCTATAGCGCCCGCAGCCCCGCCTGGGAGGAACTGGTAGGTACATGCGTGCCTGGCAGCCGCGCAGGCATTTCCTACCCTTTTTCCTGCCTGTATTGTTCAGCCGGGGCGTGTGTGTGTGTGTGTGTGTCGGGCTGTCATCCTTATCGGTGTGTGTGTCCTCCCTCCCCTTCTTTCCCTTCTTCCCACCCCGCGCCGGAGCCCGGCCGCCGGCTCTCGTCCTTTCCCCGCGGGGAGCGTTGTCCGGGGGGCGGGGGGCGGTGGGAGCTTTTCGCCCCCGCCGTGTCCGGCCATTTGCTGTCGGGCTCCGTCCCTCTGGGGGGACGGGGAGTTCGTTGCCGTTTTCTGAGTTTGGCTGCCCGGGTGGAAAGCCGGGGATTAGCACCGACAGCCTTGTCTCCAACTTTGCCGGGGGCGGGGGGGTTTGGGGGGTGTTGGATGTTGATACCGTTAAACGCCTTCTCTTAGCACAGCAAACGCAACGTGTCCAGCATTGGGAGGCAGGTTCCAGAAAGAAAGACTTTTTTCTTTTTATCCCCCTCGTTCTTTTGTAGTCTGGCTGGGAATTGCCCCCGTTGCTGCGTGGCGGCAAAGCAGGCTGGGGTACCCCGCTGCCCCCCCCGGCTTTGTGGGGTGCGGGGAAAAGTGGGTGCCTCTCAGCCGCTCCGAAGGGAGCTGGGGTGCCTAAACTGGCTGGGAGGAAAGCTGTGGTGTGGTGGCTTTGCGGTTTGTTTAAGCGACTCGGCAGACCCACCTTCCAGCCGAAGGAAATCATGTCACCGGCATCCTCAGCAGGCGATAAAATCAGATTTCCCTTTTCAGGGCCGCCTGGTCCCAGTCTTGGGCTTTTCTCCATTGTGCAAACACACACACATACACACACACACACACACGGGGCAGGGAGGGATAAAAATAGGCTTTGGGTAGCTGCTTGGGAGATTTCAGGCTAACTGAGAGGTCAAGGCCGAGCTGTCTCTGGCCCTGAACTTGGTGAGGCGACGTGAAGCACCGACCCATGCCACTGCCAAGCTCCCCTTTCGATGCTGTGCCATGTTTTGCTAACTCGTTGCGTTGGTCCGGAGCCCCTGGTTTTTCCTTGTAAACCCAGTTTTAAAGAGCAGCTGGGGAAGAGGCACACTTTGCCTGGCTCTGTGTTCTCACTCCCAGGAAAGCAGCAGCCCTGGAGATACCCACAGTGAACTAAGTTCACTCCCTTCCCCGTTTAGGATTTGTAGCCCTCCCAAATACGCTTTTACTAGCCTCATTTTTTGCTGTGAAGTTGAACATCCCCCTTCACCGCCCTCTGCAGTCCTCCAGCCCCAAAGCTGCTGCCGGAGATGCAGCTGTGATAGGGAAAACAGCTGTATGCGTGTTCCGGTAACATGGAGCTGACACCAAAAGGATCAGGCAAGGGAGACCTGAGATTTTTGCCTGGAGAGATGAAGACATTGTGGGAGGAAGGCAGCGAAGCCGATTCCCGCGAACACGTTATCCTATTAAACAGTGACATTTAAATTGGCTGCTGTCGTCATCCGAAACTCAGCTGAAACTCGGGAGGCAGATGGATTGCAGCCCCTCCGCTTGGAAATGCAGAGTCCTGGCTAAAGCATCCAAACCCGCTTCCTTCTGCGCGCAGGGCTCAGATAAACAAGGAGCCGACCTTTTTTTTTCTCCATTTCCCCCTCCCCCCGGTAAGGGCCAGGATTTGGGTCATGTTTATCATTTCATTGCTGCATTTGTTAAAGAGTACACCCATGAATGCAGTTTTAAGGTTAACCACTGCACTGATTTCCTTTACGAGACTCTAATTTCAGCTAAACCACTCAACCCTTTACCTGGTAACCTGCTGATAAAATACATAGTCTTTGTGGCAAAAGCCGCATCGTTCTTCTTTGTACCTGCTCATCAGCAGGCTTTTTATTCTAATGGGGGCAAAGGGAGATTTAGGTGAAGGGAAGGGAAAAATGATGAAGGAAAAAAAAAATGCCCAGACCCTCTCCCTCGCTCTCAAAACACAGAAAAAGAGCAGCAGGATAGGGGAAACTTTTTATTGCAGGTTTTGAATCTGTGCAAGTTAATTTTCTATGCAAATTGTCAGAAGTCATTGGGAAGTGCTGTTCCTATAGCTGTTCTGAGAAATAAGTGACAGGCGTCAAATGAAGCCACAACTTCTCCTTTGCCTGTCAGGGTTGGACATGTCTGCGTGCAATTTTGAATTTCTATACAATCCTTTCCTTAATTCACAGCTGACTTTTGAATGGGAAAGCTCTTCCTGACTCCCCTAAGAGTTGCCTGATGGAGCTAAATAAAAGCAAGAGAAAATGTAAGGCTCATCCTGTATTTTTCCCCGAGAGATTCGGGGACTTTATACTCAAAATATACACAATATATGTCTTACAAAGTTCTAGACCCGACTTTCATGTTTTACAGGAGCCCCGAGTTCTTCACCTTTCCCTTGAAATGCATAGATGGGTCCTAACACATTTGCAAAATGACTCTTTATTTTGATGACCTACACTGGTCTATACCTTTTCACTCTGAAGCGTACAACACGTTTTTGTAACCTACAGGTTACAGGATTGCCTCGGCTACTCCTGAAACAGCCATGAGCGACGCAGTTACTCTCTTTAACAGTGGTATGCATTATGCATACATTTTGTTATATTTTGGCTTCCCCTTTGGTGAGTAAGGGAGCCAAGAAAGAATAACATTGCTAACTCGATCTGCAGAGGGAGTTCAGACAGGCAGCCCTGAAATGAATTTGCTCAGTGTGGGGAGCCTGGTTAAAAACTGTAGTTATCACCGACCACCAAAATTAGGAAAGAGTCAATAAAATCCTTTAAACGTGATGAATTGTTAACCTGACGCATATACCGTTATTCATCCAGATCCCCTCAGAACAACTTTTTGAGGTGGAGGAAAAAAGTCAGCTTATAGATGCCGAAGTGACCTAGAGAAAAAGAGGTAAATGTGCTTGTTACGAAGGGAATCAATATTAGAGCTGGAATCAAATAATGCATTAATCTGCATTATAAACTATAATCTCCAGCACAGCTAGAGTGGATAGGTATTTGGATTTTTATTTTTCCTACCGTTGCATGTGCATTTTAGCGACACGTACTCTGTTATTGGGACTGGATGTGGTCGAGTTAAAACGCTCTCACGGTGCATATATGTACGCAGCACTCTGGGTTTCTTTGACTAGAAAGGGCAGATCATCAGCTGATACCAATTGCCGTAGCACAAATGATGTCAGCGGAGCCGTTTAGTATCAGTTGAGCATCTCCCTTTAAATGCCAACCTTTTCTTTAATGCTTTTCACCAGTCTTCCCTTGCTTCAGTTAGGAAATTTAAGGCAATTACTAAAGAAGCGTGAAATTGAGTATGTTAAATGAAAGACGTAGCACACGCAAATATTGTATGTGTTTTTAATGGCTTTAATGGGTTTTAATATAGCCCCCCCCGCCATGTTCTTCAAGGGCCTTTTCAGAAATCTAGGGGATTTTTGTAGTACCATTTGTACCAGAGTGTCCATAGCCTATATTCACTGACCTGAAATGTGCTATTCAGTATGTCTCATCTCTAGTCTGACATTGCTCACCTGGAAGAATTCCAGCTGTGAGGTGAAGGGATGGAAGTCAAGTTGGCAGTCCTTATTGAGGCGAAGTTTCATGGCTATCTTAGGCAGCTTTACCTGAGTAAAAAGGCTGGAACTGGACCCTGATTATCTATTAATGCCTCTGAAAAGAAGAACAAGTGGAAACGGTGAGATCTTTAAAACTGTCTTTGTGCACAGACAACGTATGCATTTGTAGAAACAAACAACTTTCTACACTAACATGAATGAGTAACTTGGGTATTTTCAACAATACTTTGCTTTCTTTCTCCATTTTGAAGAGCTCTGTACGCATTAGCTGACTAGAGATTTTAGAGCCTGTAATTTTACAGATTCCACTACATAGTTTGCAGAAAGCATGTTCTCACTGAACTGTACTTGTGGGACATTTCCTATCGTTTGCAGATTTAGGTCATTGCTACTAAAATCTTCACATTAAGTGACCTGAGAGAACATTCCTAGTACTTCAGATTTTTGTCATAGCACTTGCTTGGAAGTAAAAGGCTGGTGCCTTCCCTCCTTGTAACCCAATTTTTGTGTTTGAGTCGTGAGGAGAGAGGAAGAGCACAACAGGGTAGCCCATGCGAGGACACACGATGCCCTCTGCACGGTGAAGAAGGAGCACAGAAGCTGGGGCTGATAGTTGAGCTCAGAACAGAAGTTGAAGAATTGCATGTATTCCCCACTTCACCTGCCGACAGTCTTTTACCACCTTTTATGTATTTGAGGTGAAATCTAGTGAAGGAAATCTGAGCTGGCTATACAGATATGTAAGGAGATCTCCAGCTCCTCTGTTGGCATTGTAATAGCCACCGGATGTCACGGGAGCTGCTATATTTAAAAACCAAATTATTAACTTGTTTCTATTTTTCTATGTAATATATGATGAAACGATGTATTTACATTCACCGCTAAATAGTCCAATGTTTTATAAAATTCAAGACGAGTGTTTAAATTAGCTTGCAGTGTAACCAATTGTGAAAACAGAAGACAAACCAGATCAGTGTCTTGCTCTGGAAGATGCTGGTGCTGTGTGTTTAATATTCCAAAACTTCAGCGGAAGGCTGGTTTTGGAAATAAACTTTAACCACCTACTGTTTTTAGGACCCATGTCTAAGTACGTAAGGAACAAGCATTGAGATAATGTTTTATTAAAAAACAACAACAACAAACACCCAAAGATGCAAATTTAGGGTCATCAATAGGGTCAACTTCATGATCTTCCTGAGTTCAAATGTCCTAATCCCAAATGATACGACTGCGTAATACACTGTCTTTGTGTGCCTTTCCTCCTCGCTGTTTTGTCTCTCCTTTTCAGCTGGATTTGGAAAGGTATTTTCTGTGGGTGAAAATGTCTGCTTGTAAACAGTTTTGCATGTAACTTTGCGCAGGATCCTATTCCTGTGATACAAATAGATGGCAGTCACGTGCGCCGATATTTTGAATGTTTTTTTAGTATGGGAACAATTCTAACTAACTAATGTTGTTCGGCTGGCGCTGTTTAATTCAGCTGAATTAAATGGAGTTAAGTCTTGCTGGTGTTCTGTTAGCGCGAAGTGTTCCTCAAATTGCAGTCGCAATTACATGTACTACATGTTAGCATGAATTAGCAAACTCTGTCTTATCATCCTCTTGCAATGTTCAGTTGTCATTTACCTTCAAAAGGCTCAAGGAATTGCAGTGAGATGTGTTCCGGCGTAATTTGCTCTTCCTTAAGGAAGAAAGGAGGGTGGAAAGAGCAAACGTCCATAGACTTTGCTCTTAACCCATCTTTCTTCCTAGCTATGCCCTAAATTAATTCACTGTGAGCAGGACATACTTGGGCTTGCCCAAGTTTGATCCCATGTTTCTGACAAAGGAGAACTTTCTCAGGGGAGGAGCGAGACAAGACAAGAGTCATCCGTGAGTTTCACAATTAGCCTGTAAGGAAAAGGGAGTGTATGAGAACTTCCATCTATTTTGAGATGTGGTATTAACGGTAGGATTTAGGCCCTATTATTATTCTAATAGGGAATGTAGGTAATACGATCAAAATTCCTTTAAAATATAACTTCATAGAAATGCTGACCTTTTTTCAAGTTAACTTTTGGCAATTTTTTAAAAAATACAACTTAATAGAAGCGGTCCTACGTAGAGGACAGTAGTAGACTCTCATTTGAAGTCTCTGGTGCAGTAACACGGAACCAAGACACAAAACTTACAAGGCTTCATGGAAATATTTAATTTCCTATTCCAAACAAGTCCCAATAAAAGAAATGGGATACTCCAGAGTGTATGAAGTTAAGCTCGTGGCAAGGTGTCCGTAGTGTACGATAGGTTGCAGACTATGGGTTTATTTCTCATTAACTGCTTTGTATTTAGGTAGTGTGACATTCTATTAGCGAATTAAGAGATGTCAGTTCCCTTTCTAGAAATATAAATAGAATTGTGGGAACACAGAAGCCACAAGTATTGATTGCTTTCTTATGTTTAATCTGGTCCATGCAGCAAGGAGTTGTGTGTTTTATTTAGTATTGCTGTGATTTAAGTGCTTATTTTGAACACTGACTACATACAAGCCACAACAATTTCGAAGTCTCACAATTCAGAACATGTGGTGACATTTCCAGATCGTGTGAGCTGCCAGATCCGAGATTAAAAGGGAAAACTGACCCTTTCTCTCCCCGAAAGTAAAAGTTCCTCTTTTACAAAGGCAAAAATGAATGGACTAGTAAGAAAATTAAACTAAGAGGAGAGACCCGGCTCTGTTTAGCCTGGAGAAGACTGAGAGGGGATCTCATCAGTGCTTTTAAGTATCTAAAGGGCAGGTGTCAAGAGGATGGGGCCAGGCTCTTTTCAGTGGCACACAGCGCCAGGACAAGGGGCAACGGGCACAAACTGGAACACAGGAAATTCCATCTCAACATGAGGAAAAACTTCTTTACTCTGAGGGTGGCAGAGCACTGGAACAGGCTGCCCAGAGAAGTGGTGGAGTCTCTGTCTCTGGAGACATTCAAACCCTGCCTGGATGTGCTCCTGTGCAACCTGCTGTAGGTGACCCTGCTCTGACAGGGGGGTTGGACTAGATGATCTCCAGAGGTCCCTTCCAACCCCTGCCATTCTGTGTTTCTGTGAAAATAACTGGAAAGCAACATATGCATTTGCCAAAATTGTCCAGCGCTTTGACGCTGAAGGGTGCCGTGGGATTGACTGGCTGGAGGTGTGGATTAGGATCCCGTTGCATTCGATGATGCCCGTCCAGTCCCCAAAAAGCCACCCTGCGCTCCCCAGGGCGTGTGTGCAACACAGCCGTGATGGGACAGCCCCTGGGGAGCCCACCCGCCTTCACACCCGCACGTTTTCACCGTGAAACGTTGAAAACTTGGCGTTCTACCTTCAGGTCACCCGGGTTTATGAACCCCAGGGTGGCGCTCGGTGAGGCGACCGACCTGCGGCCCCCAAGGTACCTGAGGGCCGCTCGCAGCCTTGTGCCTCGTCCCACCGCCCCCGAACCAGGCGGGACTCCGTTCGCGGGGACGCCCGGGGAGGTGCGGGGGTCGCCATGGCCACCCCCACCCGCCGTGGCCAGGCTCCCCCCTCAGACTTATCCCGCCGCTCACCTGAGGCGCGGCCCCCTCCCGCCGGGAGCCGGCCCGACCGCCGCCGCCCGGCGCCCCCTGCAGCCGGCCGCTGNCCCTCTTCCCTGCAACTCCCTCCTGGCTTAGCGCTGGCTGCAGCTCCCCAGAGTGGGTTACAAAACCCCTCCGCTTCCCAAGATGGCAGCGTGCAAGCTGCTGTTCGTCTGCCCCACAGGCTCCAGGGAGTTGCCCTTGTGGCTTCCCGTAGATTTGCTTATGTCTGATGATCTGAAATTAGAATCCTTTCCCTGCTTTGCCCTTTTCTGTAAACGTGTAAAACCTTGCAGATGTCCCCCAGGGAAGAAAGGGGGATTTTCCCACCATTAAAAGAGGAGGGAAGGAGAAAGACTTAAAGCGCATTCAGATACTTATAAAAATTTTTAAAATACAAACAAACCTACAACTGTGTCAATTATTCACATCCCCTCGTATAAATATAGAAACCCTAAAGAGGGGGCTTTCCCTTGGGCTACCTGCTCTTCTCTTCCATTAATGTATTACCAAGGCCCCATGGTGTTTTGTCAGTGCCATGTTTATGGTTTTGTTTTCTTTAGCTGTGATTTGGGGATGGTTCACTGTCGGCCATGTAGAGGATTTAGGTCTCCTGATGGACCTCCCTCCTTCCCTCTCTCCCTCCCTCCCTCCCTCCGGCTCCTCTTCCTCGGGGCACCGCTGCCGCGGGGATCCCGCCCTGCCTGCCCGCAGCGCGGGTGGGCTGTTTCAGCCAGCACTTCTTCTTCGACAACTTGCCTTCCCCCCCGCCTCCCGGCCCTGCCCCTTCCTCCCCCGGCTTCTTCACCCCCGAGCCCGCCGGGGCACCTCGGGCTCCCGGGTTTGGGGGAGCGGGAGTGCCGCCGAGGAGGGAAACGCCAGGGTTGGCACTTGGAAAGGCGGGACGGGCTTAAAACTTCTGGACATCCTCGCCCGCGGGGCCGGGTACGCGAAGTGGCTGTCAGAATTTCAGGTTAATGCATTTTTTTGGTGTTTTTTTTTTTTTTTCTTTTTTTTTTTTTTTCTTTTTTTTTTTTTTTCTTTTTTTTTTTTTTTCTTTTTTTTTTTTTTTCTTTTTTTTTTTTTTTTGGCTGACGAAGTCATCCCGGTGGAATTAACTTTTTGTGGTGGATGGTGTATTTACATCACGGTTGTTTTTTTTTTTTTTTTTTTTTCTTTTTTTTTTTTTTTCCCCTGTAAAGGGAACTTAAGCAGCATGCATTTAAAAGTGTGAAAATAACGAGACCTGACTTAGTTTCTGTGTGGGACAGTCCCGTAACATTGTCTGGAGTGTGGCCCTCATTCAGCGGCGGGGTCTGCACGAAACCCCGTGGAGGAGAGCCTGTGGGTGCGGCGACACCAAGCTCAGGGGGTTTCGCTATAAGCGGCTGGTTTGAGGGGCAAAGCGATTTCCCTGCAGGCCCAGACAGATCACACTTGGGGTTTGATTTCTACACAGTAGGTCATGTGTTGCTGTTTCCTTTACAGAGCACCCATGAAAGTTAGTATGGAGCTGTTTGTGGGGTCCTGTCGGCTCGTTGCTGTTTTGCCTTTAAGCTTTCGCTTCACACGCTGCATCCAAAAGGCAGCCACCTTTAAACAGAAAAGCGTTGCTTGTTAAACAGTAGCGTTATCCTGTTAGGCGAGGTGGAAAGCAATTCTTTCCTGAAACCTCCTAAACGTGATGTGTCATTCCATTTTAATTGCTAAATGTTAATTTTGCATTTGCAGATGTTAGGCCTGGCTGAAGGGTTCCTATAGTAAATCATATACAACTAACTGTTGCATCGTGTTGAAAATGTAGTTCTACACAAACTTTCAGCTTTAACACCACTTCTGTGTGGTGGTGTTCAAAATGTTTTTAAAGTGACAGAACGTGATGCTTTGTTAGCTGTCGTGGTGTTAAGTGTATTTGAAAGTTTGCTCTCTTAGCTGATACTTGTGTAAGGAAGGCGTGTGGATTATGGATGTTACTGAAACAGGTTTGTGAGCATGAGATTCCAGACAGTCCTTACCAGCTGTTATGGGTTGGTGGGATAAACGCAAAGCTAGGGTTGCCTGAAGTTCTAAGGCAACTTTACAAGTGATGCTTTTCCTTATCTTAGTTTGTGTCTCAGTTCTATTTCTGTGAATCACATATATGTAGGAAAAACTGACTGCTGACATAATTGGAGTCATAAAATATTGCTTTACGGGTTGCGATTTACAATAATATGCAAGCCTGAATATAAACATCTTTCTTTCCATTTAATTAAAAGTGATATATCTCCGTTAAAGATGAGATCCGTGTTAAATAATTCAGTAGCACTTTATTTTATAACTCGCGATGCATTATTTAAAAGTAGCTATATTTAGACAGACAACTCCCATTTAGTTTAAGGGTGTTGTATGTTTGCTGTTGTAGTAGTTGGTGATCAGTGGTTACATGAAACCACTAGAGCAAGGAACATCAGGGAGCTGCTCTTTTACCCAGCTAGTCCCTTTCATTCAAATTAGATTTGTTAAGCTTCACTTACTCGGTGAATGTGTTTGTAAGCTAAGGTTTTAATTAAATGGATGGGTTTGTCTTACAGCTAAGAATAGACTTTTGAAAGAACCCAAAACATGTATATTACATTTATCATTGATGCTTGTGGGCCATTTAACGCTGTGATATTACTCTCTGGAGGTTGCTTATATACTTACTCGAAACATTTCAGCAACGTGGTATTGATTCCTTAGCTCAGAACTATACCCAAAAGTCTCTGCTGGTAATTGTTTTTATTTTACTTAAGGAAGATGTTATTTTTAGATGTTTTGGTACAGTTGATCATTTGTGAAAGCTACCATATGGTGATACTTTGCAGACAGAATCATTCAGTGGATTTTTTTTTTTAACGTGTATATAATAAGATTTAGCAAATGTGTGTATAAGAGCGAACCCCTTTCGCTAGCACAAAGTAAGTCTAAAAATTTCTAACACTGCTAGTGCCTCAAAGGGAGTTTTTAAGCTTTGCGCTCTTCTTCCTAAGTAAAAACCATTAATTATTTGCCTGGGGGCAGGGGATGAAAAACAGAATGTGAAAATGGAAAAAAACAAACAAAATAAAAAAAAAACCCAAAACCCCCAACTATATTGGCAGATGTTCTTGCACTGAAGTTCATGGCTTGCTTGTGATACGCTAATCATATGCATACAGTTCTACTTAAAATCTGTTGTCCAGTTTTACCACCACCTGCCCAGATTGAATAGCAACTTCCTCTGCAAATTGCTCGCTTGATTTCAGTGGAACTACTTTTACAGTAAATCACTACAAGGAACGGGTGGGTGATAGGGCCAGATGTTTATGTAATTTCTATTTATGGGTATATTTTTAATTTATGCATATGCATCCCTCACTTTAAAGGCATGTCTGTGTCAAAATATGGCCATTGTTGATTTGCCCAAAGAGAAAACTTGAAGATCAATGTGTTTTGGTGTCTGCAAGCCTGAGAAGGATACTTGGTTATAGAGGGACACCATGGCAGTAGGTGTCTTTAGGCGAGTTAGGACCAAAATTAATTAGTACTTCTGAGAGAATCCAGTATCTTTAAACCTCATCCTAGAAGCTGTTGCACCTCTGGAGCTCGTATGTGTTCCCTAGACGAAACGCAAGGCAACAAACAGGTGGCAAGTACCCTGTGAAGTTCAGGCAGTTTTGAGCTGAAATCCCCAATGGAGAGCGTTGAAACAATTCTTGACTTCGTGATGTCTGCCCACAATTTCCTCCCCGCCCCTCTGGGAGACCTGAATATTTACTATATAAGAAGTGTCTTGGTAAAAAACATTTTTGGAATATATGTTTTGTTTCTATGAGGATTTTGGAAAACTGTAGTCGGGCAGTTCTGAAGTAGTATATATGATGCTGTACACACAGTGTTTGTTATATTGGGGATTTAAGTCGTGGAAAGTTCTCCACGCATCTGCATTAAATTTGTCTTCTTAACTTTTAAAGATGCCGGTTAAGACAGGCAGCATCGGTGCCTTTCTTAAATGAAACAGATGACTTCAGATCTTAGGGGCTGCAGCCTGAAAACTCTGTCTGTCATCAGCTGGGTTGTATTTTCTTTGAAGTTAATCACCGTAGTGCAAAGTACATTCCTTAAAAAGATGGTCTTGCTTCAGTTCTTTGTCGCTGGGACCTGTTGAGAAGGGAGGGTTCAAATTAGAGCTGACACTTTTTCTCTTTAAATACTGCTCATCGTGGGGGCAAGCACAAGATTAATAAATGAAATGGTCCCTGGATACTTGGAAGTAGAGTCGTCAGATTGAGCACAGCTATAGTTCCTACTCTTGTCTTGAGTACTCTCTGCTAAAAAGTGGATATAAAGAATAGCACTTTCATCATTGACCTGGCTTCCTACTTTAATGTGTCCATGTGCAGTTAATGGGAAAGCTCTGCTGGATGCGGTGTTTTGCTGTCAAGGCTGCAATTGGGTATCTGGCCTGTGTTTATTTTTGGATGAAGCAGACATTCTGGAGCAGAAAGTATAAATCAGGAAATGCAAGAAAATAGGGTGTATTGAGTGAGATAAATACACTTGTAATGTATCCAGGAGAATGCTTTCTTCCTGTCCTTCACCCCCAGTGGGTTTTGTTAATAATGAAATTACTGTAACATGGGAGACGTTCAGAAACACCGGTGTGTTATAATTAGTGGAGATGATACAGTGTTGTTTAGTTAAATGGCAAGAGTTATGACTAAACTTACATTATCTGGGGTCTTAATATATTTTTTTTTTTTTTAGATATCCTAAATCATTATGGGGTAATAAAAGTAAATTAATTAAATTCCCTACTGTGTTTTTATTGGCCTTAGTGGATAACACCGGCCATTTAGGAACTGAGCCTTCACTAAGTTTCTAACCTCTTCCATATGGTGACATTTGACAGTGCCAAGTCCCAGCAGTCACATCCTGTTTGTTTCTTATATACATTTCTCTCCGATTACCATAACTTGTTAATTCACGTAAGTGTAAAGTGCTGTGGTTGATACTGGTGTTAGACTTCACGAACATTGTACTCTGCGATGTAATCTGCATTTTCTAGCTTTGATGGTTCCTGATTTACTCAGCTAAGTAGCGGTTGATTCCTTTCTGGTTAAGGAAACATGATTTTTATGTACCAGAAGTTCTCAGGAGAATGCTACGGTAGCGTATTTAGCCCCATTGGGGATCCTGTATGTGCATTAGGATTGTCTGAATCTGCACAGCTTCAAAATGCATTGTAAATTGCAATTTATTTGGCAACAGCAGTGACATGTATAGTGTCACTAAACTTTATCGTTGTGTTTACACAGCATGCTGCAGAACTAAAGGGACCAAGTGTATAGAAATCGTCCTCAAGTTCTTGGCACCTGGCAATGCCTACAGAAAAGACTGACGGGTGCTGCAGAATATCTGTCTGCAGCATTCGTATTTTCCATCATTTTCACTCTGCAATTATTTGTTTAGTGCGTGCACTATATATCCATCCTTAGTAAAATGTTTTGCCAACTTTTTTTCACAACTGTTGTAAAATCTCTGGAAAATTTGATTCTCTCCTCGCATCCTGGGGTCTTTAATCTAATTTTTAAGTCAATTATTCAGAATCAGTTCATCAATGTATGCTCCTGATATATGCAGGCCCACGTACTCATGCACAGAGTAATATATTTAAGGTTTCATGTACATACATATATTATTCAGTTCACAAGTAGGCCAGGACGAAGCAAACCAATTCTTAGCATGAAGTGGTGCACAAATGAGAAACACGGTATTTTTTCTCATACTTGCCGTATCTCAAAGTAAGCTTTCAAAAAAGGGGCCACTAATGGAAAATTTCAGCCAGAGATGTGATAGTTTTGGGAAGTTAAAAATGACTGAGCATACTACATAGAAGCGATCAGGCTTAGAATGGAAGGAGTTACACTATTTAAGGCACAGTGGTCATTACCACTCCAAATCCTGACACATGTTTGTATAAAACTGAAATGAAATATGCCTAGGCATTTTAGGGATGCATGTATTGGCAAAGCTTAAATTGCCAGCTAAGTACCAGAAAGGAGAGAAAGGAGTCACTTGTAACATTTTTAGTAGATATTTGCAAGCAGGTCTTTGAAGAAAATTTTTTGGGTTTTTTTTTTTTTTTTTATTTCTAGAATATTTAAAAGATTAATGCTGTTTTGTACTGAAAAATAACATGAATTATACTTTTTGTTTTTTCTCCTCCCAGACAGCTGGTGAGCTGTGAATGTGGAAAAAGACAAGATAATCACACTCTCATTTTTAATATAAGAGATTTTGATTTTTTTTGTGTGTGTTTTATTCCAAGGAGCTGGGGATTGCTTTTCTGCCAAAAAGATCAGGTGAAACACATTGAGCTTCTTGTTTAGTTTAGAGAGAATTTCTGGTTTTAAGAAGCACAAGAAGAGACCAATTCAAGAATAAATGACAACTGGGAATCCCTTTATGAGATGCCCTATCTTGTGAACTTCATGTGCACAGTCCTTAAGACACATGGCAGCCATGCCAGAGCTCAAGAAAGGACTATTCTAGAGCTGGATCTTTATCCATGTAAGGCTATATAGATAATTTGTGGACATTTTGAATTGTTTCCAGCAGTTACATCAGAATCCGAGATGAGAGACTGCTGTATGACTACTGTATGACTAGCTGGACTAGCCAAGTTAGTTTGGATATCTGTAGCAGAATACATAAAATTACAGTGATTTTGTAATTGAAGTAGTAATCACAAGAATAGTCTGTGTGGTTGTCACAAAGCCTTTATCTCAAGGTAAGTATTGAAGTATTGAATCCTCTTGACTCACTGAAGACGATAAAAGGCAGCTTAGACCAATGTTCTTGCTCTGGAATGCTCCAAAAGGCTAAGTGTTGTGTGCTTTTTTTTTTTTTAAAAATGTTACTCTCATTTTCTTTGAACTCCGACCAACCATGCTTCTGGTAAGGGGCCTGTGGAACAGCATATATAGCCTGGAGACCTCAAAATCTAAGTGCAGCAAGAAGATAACATGTTTGTGTGGGGATTCATTGAAGCTCAGAGTACGGAGTTTTGGGTATAAAATAATGCTTCTATAGTCATTCTGATATTTTGGATGTTTTGCTCTGATAGGTATAATTAAGACACAGTTTGGTGTCTTGTGAAGGTAGTTCAGTAGCTCCCTTGCAGAGGAGCCACAAGACCAATATTTTGCTCTGGTTGGCCATTATACTTTTGAGATTCTTTATAGTTATTTGTGACATAGGTGGATGTGATGTTATAAAGTAGCTGACGGCATGGGTAGCTTTGTTCATTTTTTTTCAGTTTGATACTTCAGTACCTGGACTTTGTCTCTTATGAAGAGAGGTAACTCTTTCTTTCACCTTTTTACTTGCTGCTGCCTTACATTACTGTTTTATCCTTTCCCCTCCTGCTTCCAAAAAGTAAGTTGCGTTCTCCAAAATCTTCTTTTAAAAACCTAAGAGCAGGCTACTAAATAACAGTGCAGTAACCGTAGCTGTGTTATACTAAGTTCAAGCCACAACTTGCAATTTGCTAGCAATGGCAAAAAAAAAGCGTAGCTTGGGACCATCCATAACTTACGTCCTCCACGTGATAATAAAACGAAACCTCGTTCTTTCTTAACGTAAACATTGCATTTGTCACAGCAAACAAGCTTAACGCTGGCCCAAAATAAATATTATTTCATTGATATGCTAAAAATAAGACCACTGCATTAGATCCATTTAAAAGGAAATGAGAGATTTATTCTAGTTAAAACATTTAAGTTCATACTGAATCACTTCAGTCGTCCTGTACACTTTTATATGATTAATTACTTCTTAAAATTAAGCTGGCGCTTAAGTGCTTGTTGGATGAGGGCCCTAAAAATTTTGTACACGAAGTCAGAATGTAGTTGACTTACAAAACTTTTACCATGTAGGAATTATCCTGATATATTGCATGATTANTTTTTTTCCAGCTAAGTTTTTCATTTGACTGATGTTCCTGGTTAGGAATATTTCACCACTTAGATACTGAAAGCACAACAAAAACCTGAGCTATACTCCTGGGAGAGTTAACGTTATTGTAATGAATTCAGCAAGGTTTTAGACTTGATGGGAATTTATTTGTTTATTAGATGGTCCGCCTGAGATTTATGATGAGCCGAACCATTAATTTCCTTGCCTTCAAACGTTTGGGGTTTGCAAATGGTGTGAGATCGCTCTACGTTATTGTCACTTAGCAACCTTAATAGGGTTTTGAAGCTGAAGAGGAGCATGTGGGTGGTGAGTCTCCCTATGCCTTTGCCAAGTGGGAAGCAATGCGAGCCCCTCTGTGTGCAGCCGTCAGGAGGATGCGTGTCCAGCCTGTGCCGAAGTCTTTCTGGATGTGCTCACTGAGGAGAGCCGGCCGTGCCCTCGGTGTCGTTTTGCACTTCTGGCATAGTTTCGTGCTGGGAAGATCTGCCGAGGTTTTTCATGCCTGCGGAGATTTAAGTGGATCTAAAGGGCTGTCGTGCTGCTCTGGTCAGTTATGTCCTGTTGTGTGGTTACTTAAATTTAGCAACCGAGTTTGACCGGCTTCAGTTTGACAGCTGGCAGTCCTTATTGCCGCTGTGATGCTCTGGCTGGAGCAGGGAGGTCTTGCCCAGCTCTTGGTGAGCAGGGTGACTCGCTCTGGTTCAGCTAGGCATGTCAGAAGGGATCAGCGTGGCTAACCAGCAGCCCCAATTGCCTGTTGCACAGAGACTTCTGCCCACCCTGTACACACACTCTGTTGATCGTGAGGACGGCACATACTTCTGTGTTTGTTTTAATGCTCCCATAGAGACATCTTGCTTCTTGTTCCCTCCTTTCCTGCCTGCTGCTGTCATGGTTTCTTCAGGAATTTGAACGGAGAAAGGCTGATATCCCTTTTCCTTTCAGCCTGTGCCTCTGCAAGGTTTCTCCCACTAATCCCCATAAAGAAAGGAACTGCCCAAGACCAAAAAGTTTGCTGGGCGTGGAGTCTTAGAGAGGATGAAGATACATGAGGTTGCTCCTCTGGATAGTGCCTCCTCCGTCAGTGGTGCTGATCAATCTTGGGAGCAGATGGTTTGCTGGGGAGCTAATGACTTGAAAACTAATGCACCCTTTTTGCTGATTTTTCAGCTTTTATTATAATTTCTTTGCCTGATAACCTCGGGGAGCTTCACACGAGTTACTCTATAGACAAACATTGATTGGCCTCAGTCTCAGGGGTCTGTTAAAGCGAAAAAAGAGAGGGAGAGCACAAAGGGTAAAAGGGGGTTTAGTGAGTCAAGGATTCCATCACTGAAAGAAATAGTGGTGTTCGTGATGTAAACAGTAATTCTTTCTATTGTATATTTACTTGATATATTTATTATACGTGGATGCTGCCTGGGAACAATGCTGAGAGGCCACAGGTCTGCAACGGGGAGCTACTGTGAGTGAGTTACTTGGGTGTGAGATGAAGAGCCAACATTTCTGATTAAACCAGAGCTTTTAAGGAAATAAAAAAGATTTTTATCGTTTACACAGCTTCTTATTACAGACAAAATAAACAAGAATAACCTTCAGACCCATCTATCTGATGTTGTTAAACTTTATTTTCTTTCCCCAGAGTGAGGGAACTCATTCAAGCAAACTTTGCATATAACCTGGAAGTCTGCATTATAACACTTATGCAAGGGGAAAACAGAATTTAGGAAAACTTCTTCATGTAGCTCAGCTGGCTGCATCATGTGGCTTTTTTTGTTATGAATGAATCTGGGCTAATACACACATTTGGATGCCGCTTCTTGCCTGCTTCTGGGAGCAGGCAAGCTTTAGTAAAGAAAGGACTTTTACCCGTTCTGAGTCCAGTGGTTAACATCTCGGTCAATGTGCGTCCAACTGTGTGCGCACAAGATGAAATTTATACTTGAGACACTTTACTGCTTAGGCCAGTGGTCTCCAGCCTTCCCCAATCCACTGCAAATAAGCTTTCAAAAACTCAAAGGCAGATACATAAATTAGGGTCTGTGCTTGTATCCTCTCCAGTAGATGACAAGCTTTTTCCCTTGCCCTACTTGGTAATTTTATAAAATACTTGAAAAAGTACTCTGGGCTTCAGAGGGTTGTCAGATTTCTATCTGTGCCCCTGATGCAGCATCACAAAACTCTGTTCTGCAGCTTCTTCAGCATTTCAAAGGAAAAGAAGATCCTAATAAGTACAGAACTTCTGACGAGCTCTTGTCAAAAGAAAGCTATTAAATGTGCTGGCAATGTCAAGCTGTATGCTTAAGAACCCATCAGTGCTTTTGTGTATTTTGTTACCTGGTGTTGCCAGGTAAATGCAACTACAGTGAATAGCTTTTTTTGTTGTTGTTGAAAGAATACATAATCTTTATTCCAGTTCCTTTAAGCTTTGCATTTTTTTTCCATAGTGCTGATTATATGTACGGTTCAGATGATCTTACTTCTTGCATAGAGAGACCAGTAATTCTGTGCACGGGTGTGTGCACATGAACCAATGCTGATTTTTTTTTTTTTTTCTTACACTAATTAGGGTAAAAGAAAAAAGTCTTTTTAAAAAAACAATCAGTTTTTCACTTGGTCCCTGTGTGCACCGCTGAGGAGGAGATAAAAGGAGTTAACATCACAGGTTCTACTCCTTCCCCACCCTTCTTCAGCCAGGGATCTGTTGCCAACAGTTTTACAAAAGGCTCCTATTTCAAATTACCCTTTGAGCCCATGATAAACCTGTGTCCCTGGGAGGTTGTCTCACAGTGAGGAGTTAGAAATGAGAGGGAAATCTTGTGGTTTTCTATTTGAGTTTTAAAAAAAAAAAAAAAAAAGTCACAGCCCGGGCAAGAGGCAAATGAGCTTCTGGTGAATTTTATCCAAAGGATGATTATACCTTTTCTTTGAAATATACACCAAGGTTATTTATAGCTAATCCACAGTTTAAATTACTGTGTGTAGGTGTGAGAGGTTATAGAGATGCACTTTTTCTAGAAAAAAATATATTTATGGGGGCTGTTACAGAATCATAATAGTAATTTGCATTGGAAGAGACTTTGGGGGGAGGTCATCTGGTCCCACCCCCATGCTCAGAAGAGGGGCATTTTCAGTGCAACATTGGGTTGCCCAGAGCCATCTCCCTCTGAATGCCTTACAGATCGCTACAGTATGGTTCCCGATTTATTTTGAATTAAGTATTCTCTTTCTTTCTTTTACATGAGTATCAAGGATAACCTGTGTCTGCTGAGGAAGATTTGTCAGTGTTTAAAGGCCTGATTAAATACCTTCAGAAACAAACAAAAAAACCATTCTTTTCAGTGGTACAACTTTAAGAAAGGTCTTAAAAAAAGGAAAGTGCCTTTTTTCTCCCCCACCCCTTGTAACATGGAGCAAGAGTGAAATGGTGTGGTTGCTCTCTATTTATAGATTCAGTAATGTGCCAGTGTACACTTATTGTACCTAGTTAGGAGTATTCTAAATAACTTTCTGTTTGCATTACAGATAAAGCTATGTGATTGCAGATCAATGGCATGGAATCATATCATGCCTTATCAAGGTCTGAAGTCTTTCTCCTCTCTCTAAATTAAACTTCCCTGTACTGGTTGCTATTTCAAATAGCCTCCCTACTATAGCTGTGATTTATTTGCTGTAAGACTGTTTGTATGCTGCTTTAGTTAAAATTTTAAAGCTAGAATTTTAAGAGGCACTCAGGGGAACTGGGAACTAAACTAAAATTTCCTACAAAAGGAAATGGCAAGAACTTAGAAGAAAACTTGGAAATAATTTGTTTCTGATGTCATTCTGCATCGCGTTTGATGACCTAGGGTTTGACAGCTGTACAGTTGGTCAAGATGCAGTTGAGTGTGTCTGGGTAGTGCTGCACCGTGTTCACCATTCTTCCCACATCACTGGAGGTGATTCTGCACCTCTTGCAGGTGGTGACAGATGACTCAGAGGTCATGAGTATGGTACAGAATAGGACCCATCTAAATGCAGTAAAGAAATGCTTGGCACGGGGACTTGCTAAAATGTAAGCTTCTTGACCCTTTGTGTCCTGGATATACTTTTAATGCTTTCCCTCTGGTGATTTATTTGTCGTGGAAGTGACTATAAAACTTCTCAAACTATGCAGTTTAGTTGAAAGACTGTAAGTCTTTTGTTTGAGCCCAAGCTTGGTCTTCCCTTTTACTTGATCTTGGACCAATTAAACTTTGTCAGTTGTTGCTAACACCACTAATCAGTTTTACCACAGTGTATGGTGATGGAGAAATACTGACTCCAACTCTTCTCCCAAGGTGTTAAGCAGTACTAAACTTCTGACTCTTCGTGTGTGCAGAATTTTGTAGTGTACAGCAAAGCCTGTACTTCTATATTCTTCTTTCATTGGGGAGGTATGTAATGTAACTTATAGAGAAAGAAATTCATATTAAGCTGCACGACAAAAATAATGTGCAGTATCCACAGAGAAAAATAGTTGGTAGCGCTGAATTTTGCTTGAAAAATTTGATCGATGATGAGTACCTATTAGTATGTGCAAGGCTGTAGTACCGCTGTCTTAGAAACACGGGTAAGAGAACTTCTGTTCTCTGAGTAGCTACACAGTGTATAAAATTATTATTCATCTGATAGATATAAATATGGAAGAAAGTTCTGACACCTAAGGTTTAATGGTAGCTCTTGTTTTAATTGCAAAATTACCTTATTTTTAGATGGAAAGGTTGAAAATCACCAGCAGTATCTTGTTAAGTGGTATAGTAGGCTGAGTTTTTCTTTTAGAGCCTCCTAACTTTGACTGAATTTGCACTTAATTTTTACCCTAGGGAAGAGATCTTCCAGGGGGAATTTCTATGCATGCTACCTGAGAATTGCTTATTCTCAATTATTTTTTAAATTTTATTTATTTTTCCTTAACTGTAGTGTATAGCTTGGTTATTCTCATCTTTACAGATGTTTCTTTCAGGTTTATAATTCGGGAAAAGCAGTGCCAGGTGTGAAGCCCGAAGTTCAGGCAGTTCCCTGACAAAGTTCAGAGTAGTGCCTATTATAGAAGCACTGTTTATATAGTTCCAGTTAAGAACATCATAGCATGTCTGTTACAACCATCTCCTTTTATATGTCGGCTATAAAAACGAATTCTAAACTGAAACAAGAACGTGGTCTTGATGTTTTATTGCTTCGAGCTAATATATAGTGAAAGCCCATTTGAGAGTATTCAAGACTAAACGCTGCTCATCATTGCAGTCTCTTGGCAACCTGTGCTGGGTTCATCGCGTATAGGCAAGCAGCTGCCTGAGCATCGGTGGGAGGTTTTTATCTTCTGTGTTGCTTTCACGGGTTGCATAGGGAAGAGTACAATTTGAAATGTCAGTATCCTGGGATTTGGACAATGGGGATGGATATGCTTAGCATTCCTAAAAGCTTCCACGGAAGAGAATGAACGATGGAGAGGGCAGCCAGGACGTTTCGTCAGGGTGGTTTAAATGGAGCGTGATGTGTGGGACAGCTTCCTTCTGAAGCTTGATCAAAGCAGAGGTAGAGGATTGTTTGCAAACAGCAAAGTAACTTGGGAACAGCTTTTTGGCCAATGTCTTGGAGACCTGGAACTACACGCCCCAGTGAATGCTTAGCTTGACTGTCTCTTTCAGTGACCTCTTAAATATTTTCTTTTTTTTTTCCAGCCTCGTCATGGGCATAATGCTGCCAATAAATAGAACTGTTGTATGTTCTGGAGTCGTCTTCATGTGTCATCGCAGCCAACAGAGGCTTAAATGAAGGCTCAGTGCGGGAGAGGGTGTTCAGTGCATCAGCAAGGAAGGACGTAGTACTTGATCCACTTGTGTGTAAGCTCCTGCTCTGGACAGAGAACCAGATGTAATGAAATAAGGAGTATCTCTGGAGTAGGAGAGAGAAAGTGTGTGATTTTAGGGCTGTGTGCACTGTGCTTAGTGCAGCAGATCACACTGGGAAAGTTTATAGCAAGCAAGAAACAGGATTTAAGCGCCTGTAGCTTGTGGGGGCTAGTGCGCGTATGTGCCTACACATATCGTGGGATGGCTTGGTCAGTAAGGTGACCTGTGGGTGTTCCACCTCTAGCACCATCTCAGGTATTGCCTGTCATAATGGCTTTCTAACAGCTTTTCTCCCAGAAGCTAGTGATGCTTATGGGACATGCTTAATTCTGTGGGTGGATCTTAAAAGGGAGGATGTTGCCTGGAGGGCTGCTTTCAGCTTATGAATTGTTCATTGTTTTTCTGCAATCTGTGGCTCCTGAGGCACTCCATTTTTTGTTTTCCGTATTTTTCCCCAGGTGTGTCCCTACCTGTGAATTTGTGATGTCATTTCAGTTAAGAGTTTGTTTTTAATTGCTGATACTGGATTCCAAGTAGGTCCATGACAAAGTAATTCCATGACTGCCTATCTTCTTAAAAATCCACCTAACCCTTTCCATTTTTCAGGAGTGAAATGATGATGTTTTAAGCCTTGCATGTCTTCTGAGGATAAGAGCTTACTTTAATTTAAAAACATTTATTTCCCTAATTGTCTGCTACACAAAGGTGGAAGGCATAGTAGGCTAGTGGGTTCAAAGGACTGGGATGTGGATGCAGGTACTGGAAGCCCTTCTGTAACTATTATGAAAATGTCATTTTGCAAGGCATGTGTGTTCTGAAATGTATATTCTTATGCCATAATTATCTGTACTTATGACATGAACTTATATTTTTAAAGCCTATCTATCTGTCAAACCAGAAAGCTCAGATTCTTTTTTTTTTTTTTTTCTTCTTTTTTTGTTTCCCCTCCCAAATGAGCTTGGGGATTCTTCAGAAACACTTCAGTTCCTGGTGAGAAAGTTACAAACCCTAGGTTGAGATGAGTGCTATAGAATCAATTGAACACTTTTGAAAAGGCATTTGCCTTTTAATCTTTTCTTTAGTCAAATTGTGTACCACTTCTATGTCAAATGCCTGTGAGGTCTGTTGGTTAGAGTGGTAGGAAGGGGGGGATGGCTGCCACGAGTGAACTCTTTAAAGTTGTTTTCCGTTCTCGTGGCTTTTCTTTTTCTAAAACAACTGGATAGCTTCAAAGGACTTTTGTGTTGCAGTGGACACCGGGGTAGGGTGCTGGGCCATAGTGATGATCAGATATGGCAGAAGGCCCATCAACAGCTATTTTCTTGGCTAGGATAAACATGCTTGTGAAAGCAGCAGTGTAGCAATATGTGCTAAGGCAGGATCCGCGCTCTGCCTGCTCGTCAAACGGAGGAGCTCCTTTCCAGCTCTGGTGAAACAGCTGACAGTTATGGGGTATAATTGGATCTTCTCGCCCTTCTTTTTTACAGCATGTACTTCACAACTACTTTTCCAGTGAAGCTGTGCCCCTTCCTGTGTTGGTGATAATGATGATGATGATGATTTTCATTGTATCATGCTTTACACCTTCAGCTGATACATCGAGGAGGTGTCTGTCTGGAGGACGGTAGTGCTGTACAGAGGTGCCTTAGCTAGCCCTAAATAAACCTGCTTGCCTTCTGGATCCAGTGCAGCCCTCTCAGGCTTTGTTCCTAACGGAGCTAATTAGCTGGGGTGTTACATCATGCTAAAGCGGTTATCTTGCTTCCAGTTCCAACGTGCTTCATTTAGCGATAGCTCACATATCTCTGCAAAACATGGCATTGTATTGTTTAGGCCTGTCCTAAAATACTTATGAGGAAAGATTTATAACAGGGTGCTCAGATCTGCTTCCTTATTTCTTTGGTCTTTGCACGGTGATGAATTAGCTCCTCGGTTTGGTATGGTACCTTCCATGCTGCTGAAAGTTGTTTTTGTGCGAAGGGAGCCAGTCTTGTCTTGTTTGTCTTTGTTGTTCCTTGCCATCAAACTCACCTTTCCACATCCTAACCAGCCCTTGGTGCTTCGCTCGCTCAAGGTAACTATTGCCGTTGAGCAGCCTGCCTTTGCTTCTCTCCGTGCTTATTTAGGAGCACAGTATCTGAAGGATTACATGAGGAGAGAGAGGGAGTTGTGTGCTTCCACTTTACCAGGAGAGGAGAATCCAAAACCTTGCCTGCTCTCTGTAGGGACATAATTTGCTTTTTCCCACCTGAATGATGCAGTGAAAAACTGCTAACCAGTATGCAGCCAAACTCTAGGAGCATCCTGGTAATTGTCTTGCTTCATTCAAGGACCTAGATCAGTGGATATGGAAAATGGTATAAGAAAGAACAGTCTTGTGTTTTCAGCCTCTTAATTTTTTGTGATCTGTGTCCCCAGTAAATAGTTAATGTAAAGCTGAAGCGGAAAGAGATTCGAAGTGCCCTAGTCCAGGTAAATATGCTGACACTATGAGATGGTCTAATTGGGATCAGAGCTTCCGCAGTTCAGAATTTTCCAATGTGTGTTTGTTGCTTGTTTTTTAGTTTGTTTGTTTTTCTAATCATCCATTGACCTAAGAAATACAGTTATTGTAGTTAACAATACTGTTATAACACACACTGACAAAATCCAGATAACTTGAAGTTGGGCTGACACTTGATCCTTTACTCATACTATTGTTCCATAATATTTTTTCCTCCATGACATCATGAACTATGCAAGTGCCAATGGTTTTTTTTTTTTTAACCGCCTAGCCATTTCTGCCTCCCTGCCATAACCTTTATGTTTAAAAATAACTTCTATCTTTTTAAATTTTTTCTTTATTATTTAGTGCACGTTTCAAGAGGAACCTGATAGCCATGTGACAATGTTTAACATCTGCAGTGGTTTTGCCACCATGTATTCCAAGCAGTTGGCACATGTATTTATCTGCAGGGGTACAATGACATTTTTCTCGGCAGCTGTATCCATGACAACAACTGGGAATGTCCATGCCTCCTCTTTAGTTTTCAGAAGAGTATGAATTCTTACCTTCCTAATCAAAGGCCTGGAAGCAAAAGCTGTGCAATTTTAACGATGGCATGTTCCCTTCAGTAATGGCCTTTCCCAAGTGTTTCAGTATCAAGAAAGTATCAAAGGGGCAAAATTAATACCCGTGTGTCCATGTGCAAGGAGAGAAGAGTGAGTCTCTGTTTCATGATCACCTGCTACAACCTAGGATGAATTGTGCCAGTGTTTGAAAAATGAGGGTACTTGGGAAGTTAATTTTATTTTCGATGTTGACATCTGTACAAAGTATGTAATTTAAACACTTAAGTTCAGAGATATGAGGAAGAATGTATCATTATGAAACACGTTTTTGTATCACGATAGACCCATTCTCCCTGTGTGCCTAACAATCGGAGTTACTTCTGACTAGTGCACTGTCTGTGTTTCCATGTCATCTTTAAATCCAGTGAGTGGTACGTGAAGTGGTACGGAAGTAGTAGATGGGGCAGCTCTTCAAGAACACTCAGCATCCAGCAAATCCAAAGTGACTTATTTACATGCCTAAATAGGAGTTCTTGATGCTGAATGCTCTTGAAAATTTGATGGTGTTTAAAGTAGTCTCTTACCGTGAACAGAGCAGAAGTTGGAGAATAAGACAAAGGGCCTGGCTAACTTTATTTTCTCCCAAACAGAAATCTGAATTCAAGGATGAGACCAATATTAACATCCTGATAATATACAGGCTGCCAAAAAGCAGTGATTTCTTAGGAGCTGAGATTTTGATTGTTGTGAAAATGAAGGTAGAAGACTTACTGCTTTGGGAGACTTAACACCTCTTCTGCGTGCTCTCTACTCTGTTCTCACGAGTAGTTTCTGGACGTCCAAAAAGAGCCGACTATACCTCTCATACCAGGTTTTCAGATCATTTGTTGCTTTAGGAAACAAGAAACACTATGACAGATGGTAGAAGTATTTGAATTGATTTATTCATAGTTACCTGTACAAATGCTGCCTATTTTTTCTTCAGATGAACAGGAGTGTGGGAAACGGGGTAGAAAACAGCTTGCTTACCATTTTCTGCCTCTTGCTGTCTGTCAAGGAGAGGGGAGGGAGGGGGGAGTTGGTACCTTTAGCTTTTGGGAATCTGCAGGAGAACAGGGGATCCGTAGGAGTGATGGAAGGAGAGACTTCTTAGAAGCCCAGAGGGGCTTCTGGAGAATGTGTTCAGTTGAGGAAAGCACTGAGAACTGCTGGTGTGCAAAGCAGAGACTTGGCCTCTAACGCTGTGGGTAGTTAGGGGGAGGTTTGTGTGCAAAGGTTTTAAATGTTTCACTTGACAATTCTGAATTTTCACTATTTATAGGTATATTATATGTTATTATAAAGTATTAGTTCCAGGATTCAGAGTTGTTTGGCGCCTTTTGCTATGCCCACCTAAAGGGAAAGAAGGTGGAGGCCAGCTGGCTAATGGTTCTGTCATGCCACCAAACCTCAGTTTATGACTGTTTAGGCTAAGTTCAAAAGTTTTTCCATTCCCAGGCAAGAGGAAGCAGATATGACAAACAACTTGGGAGTCCCTAAGGACCACCTGGATCTCCTTCTAGAGAGAAACCTTTCTCCAAAAGAGAGAGCAGCATGTCTGGAGAGGCTGTTACAAAGCCATTCATGGAAGAGCTGTCCGTTTTCTCATCAGGGCACGGACAAGCCTGGCTTATCTGATGATTTGTGAGAGAAGCTGGAGGCAGGATAGAAGCCCTTGGGAGGGGGAGAGGTAGCCAAATGTACATGGGTTTTGTCGTGGAATAAAGAGAAATCTCTGCCTCATTTCAGGGCTTCTGAACTGCGCCACGGAAGGAAGATTAAAAGATTTCTTTCTGGAAGGGTGTTGGGATGGTTTCTATTTTGCTTTGAGCTCCCAGACTCCTAGCAAAAGATCTCAGTAGATCTGCCCCAGTGATTCAAACCCTGAAGCCTTAATCCTTTCTTGGGAGCAGCTTCTCATGAGTTTAGTGAATGAAGTAAATGCAAGTTCTCATTCTGAGCAAAATCTTGAGTATGATAGAGAATAGGGCCCTTTTATCCTTGCAGGAAATGAGGAAAGCCTTGGAAACCAAGTAATTGGAAAACCAATTAAAAACAGATCGCTTCTGTTTCATGAGCATGGTTGCTTTTCAGAGAACTTTGATTTTACAAACAAAGGCAGCAGGAAAGGCTGGAAAGCTGCGCGGCAGAAAAGGACCTGGGGGTGCTGGTGGATGGCCAGCTTAACATGAGCCAGCAGTGTGCCCAGGTGGCCAAGAAGGCCAACAGCATTCTGGCTTGTATCAGGAAGAGCGTGGCCAGCAGGGGCAGGGAAGTGATGGTGCCTCTGTACTCGGCACTGGTGAGGCCTCACCTCGAGTCCTGTGTTCAGTTCTGGGCCCCGCTGTACAAGAGGGACACTGAAGTGCTGGAGCGGGTCCAGAGGAGAGCTACCAGGCTGGTGAGGGGTCTGGAGAGCAGGTCACATGAGGAGAGGCTGAGGGAGCTGGGCATGTTTAGCTTGGAGAAGAGGAGGCTGAGGGGAGACCTCATTGCCCTCTACAACTACCTGAAAGGAGGTTGGAGAGAGGTGGGTGTTGGCCTCTTCTCCCAGGTGAATAAAGACAGGACCAGAGGAAATGGTCTGAAGTTGCGGCAGGGGAGGTTTAGGTTAGATATTAGGAGGAATGACTTTACTGCAAGAGTGGTCAGGCACTGGACCAGCCTGCCCAGGGAGGTGGTTGAGTCACCATCCCTAGAGGTGTTGAAGAAACGTCTAGATGTGGCACTTCAGGGCATGCTCTAGTGGCAGAGATTGTAGGTTGTTTGGTTGGACTCAATGATCTCAAAGGTCCTTTCCAACCATGAAGATTCTGTGATTTTATATATATGTATATGTATATAAATTCAGTCATAGTATAATAAATTCGCAGTAGGCACATTTTCAGTGTCATCTTGAAGAGCAGAAAACTGTAAGAGACTGAACAACAGAAGTAGACAGTATTGAAACACAGACTTTAAATCAATCAGCAGAATTAAATGTTTTATTGTACCAGGGTAAGAAGTGGCTATCCTTTTTGATAGCTCAGTTTGCTGCTGAAGTAGTTTTTTACCGTGAGGCTTGTGAAATGTCTGCAGTCCTGGTTAGGGGTCCACAGACGCCTTTTGTTATCGCGTGCATTTAACCAGAAGAAAAGGATGTACAGAAACTGCTGGTGAGCTTTCAAGAAGGTGACCCTGGAGAACGACCTTTGGATGCAGCACGTTGGCTGGGTGTCCACTGGGCACTTCAGGCTTCTCTCTGTCTCTCGGCGATGGGTGGCATGGCTGGAGGGGTCACCTTCCCTTTTCGGGGGGTGGGGGGGGTGGGGAGGGGATTGATGGGCAGCACCTGCCGCAGTGAGTCAGCAGGGCTGGACTGGCATCGGCCACGGCGTTCCTGCACCTGCTGCGGGTGCCAGCCAACCTTTGACAGTGTCAAAAAAAAAAAAATAAAAAAAAAATTATGATTCAAGAAACAGCGGCGGGCTCCGCTAATGGGTCTTCTGTTGCTGTGTCCAGAGTTAGCGCCCTAGAAATCTCCTCCCGTCCCTGCTGGGAGCGCCGTGCTTGCTTCTCTTTCGCAGCTTCGTTTTCTTTTGGCTTTTACATTTGTTACATCATTTGGTTGCGGGTGATGTTTGGTTTATGCTGAATGCATACCTGATGGAACTGCTCATTGGAGCGCTTGGTCTCTATGCCAATAAACAATATACCTTGGCAGCGCCCAACATTTTTTCCCAGTGAATGTGTCAATGGTTGCAGGGTCTGGATGACAATAAAAACTCATGGATGATCTTGGAAGAAGGTACACATTTTTAATGATCGCATAACCTTTTTTTTCTTTTCAACACTTCGTAGCTATTTTGTCCAACAATTCTATCGAAGCCAGTACCGTAAGTTTTCTCAGGAAAAAAAAACCTGCATGTGGCCATAATTCATCAGGTCAGTGAACAACTTTGTTTTAAACCTCAGTATTAGTTTGGTGAATCCATTTATCGATAGAACAGGCTATTTCACTACAAAGATCTAAAAGGGTGATAATTAACTCTGTAGCTGATTCTGTCTGTCTGTCTTTTGTCCGATAGAGTCTGCAAGCAACTTAATAGAATATAAAGTATTTAAAATTTCATTATCTAAAATTGCTTTCCCTAATTCCATTCACTTTGCATGTTGCAACACTGAATTAGCGTGTATTCTGTTCAGAGCTGCTAATGAACTACGTTCCATTTACCTGGTTACTCCTAGGCTTCTCTAATAAAGTCATGAACTAATAAACTTCAGAGTTGAGGTACAGCAGATGTATCTGGAAAAGTGTCTGGTAATAATGGACTGATCTTCATCTGTTTTTTTTACAGATGACGTGGAAAAAGAGTCTAAACTATGGTGTTTTTTTGAGGGGAAAAGGGATCTTTGAGTTTTGATATTGATATAATTTTCTATCTAGATCTTCTTGCCGCTTAGGTTCACATCATCCACATATGGTGTCCATGCAACATTTCTCAAGCAATCTTTGAATAATTACTTTTAAAGAATTACAATTTCATAAATACCGATATTAATATATTTTCATTAGAGAATTCATACTCCTTTTATCATGCTTTGCCTTGAAGAAACTGTTTTATTATGCAAATAAGTATAGATGGTATCTGCCATCTGAAAATGCTTTTAACCATCAGTCTGAATATAAAACCCTAGTGCTTTCTGAGGTGAAAACAGATTGTCAGAAGAGCTACATGAAAAATTAATTAAAAAAACTACTTTGCTGAACCAAATTGTTTTACATGAAAATTACACAATACCTACAGCTAACAGGGGATAATAGAGGGAAATGTAACTTTCTTATTGTGAACGTAATAACTTTTTTTGTAACCTCTGAAAGGAGTAGGTAAGGTGGGATACATGTCACTTCACTTAACTGATACCAACGTGAATCATCTACCTTGTCACCCAAACTCCCTCTATAAACAGTGGAAAGAAAAAGGTGCCTCTCCAAAGCAATTTTTCCCATTTTCCCCTTATCTTTTTTTCCTTTTTTTATCACTTTCTTTTATCTGAGCAGATTTTACTTTATCCACATGACAATCAGTTGGCAATGGGACTTGCTAAGACAGGGCCTGATGGAGCAGTTTGCTCTTGATGACAGAGGTTTCTGTAGGATATTAAAGCTTTCCTTCTCCTCCCTCTTCCCAGTAACATAGCTTTCGGGTGCACATTAGCCATTCTGGGGTGGATTAATTCTCTTTTGCTGTAATAAGCATAATTTCTCCGTATAGTTGTGGGTGATCTCCTCTGACTATGTTGGTGCTTGGTCGGTCGGGAGTTACTGGGTCCTACCTAGCATTTAGGTCACCTGGTGAAATGCTGTATTAATTACCTTAGAAGAGCAGGTTAAATAAGAACCTGAACAAGGTAGCTGTGTATTTAGATACCAAGAACAATTCACTCAAATAACCCTCTGAATGCTCATGGTTTCACTCGCTGTTGAAGGCAAGTCTCACAGATCTAATCTTTCCCATGCCCTTTTCCACTACATGAAAATGACTTTTGGTAGGGCAGTTCTACCAGTTTAAGACTGCTGTGTAGAAGTACAAAGTGTCAAGCGTTTCATGATTGATTTTTGTTAATATCTTCATGGAAAGTATGAATCAAAATAGCATGGGAAAGAGAATTGTGTTTTCATTCACTAAGTGTATCGGTGGATTGAATTCACACAAGACTTAGGAGCTCAGCTGACTTCTGCAGGAGCGCGCATGCTGTATGACAGGCATTCGAAAAAGATGCTCGCAAACAGGGAAAATGCATCTTGTCATGAACACCTAGGCTGTTTCACTTCCCTTATAGCTGAGTAAATAGATAACACGTGTAGATGAGGCGCGTTTAATGAGAACAAAGGCGAGTGCAGCTCTTTGCTGGCATATAAATAACATTTTTCTTTATTAGAAGACTGCTTTAATCAACTGCTGTTTTGTGGAAGGAAAATTATTATTATTTTTTTTTTAAATATAGGTTTTAGTTAAAAAATGTTAGTAGAAGTTTTTAGGATGTGTGGATGAGTCAAGGTGTCAGGTGTCAACTGGTTGAGATGACCTTGGGAGGCAGAGGGCTTTAGTAAAAGTTCCAATATTTCCACTTCTTCTCATGTTTCTTCCGTGCTTTTTCTCCCTCCTCTTTCATTTCAGTGCTTTTGCACTTTTAACCACCTGTGCCATTGCATCCACCCTCCCTGTTGTGTATTTTGGGTTCCCACCTGTATCGCTTGTGCCATTCATATTTCAGTCCTTCAGTTGCTCGTAGGGCCCAGGTCATCCACTGCAAGAAGGCTGTTGTGTGACCATGAAGGGTGCTGTGAGATGAGCAGGAGTGCTTTCTTTTTCGTGTTTCGTTTCTTTTTTTCAGAGCCCCCATCTCTTACCTGACCCTGGGTAGGCAGCAAGGAGGAGCGGAAGGAGTGGCTGCTCCCTTCTTCGAGCTCCTGGCTGGTTCAGTCTCACCGTTTCTCTCCGGTTTGAACCGCACCGATACTGATAAGAAATGCAGATGTTTAAAAATATCTCAAGTAGCTGAAAATGTTTCGAGGGTAGCTTACTATTTACTCGTAGATGGAAATTTTCTTTTCCTTCAAAGTGTCGTGCTCATGGAACATCCCAAACGGGAAGCTCAAAATATTGCTTTATATAGAAACATTCTGCTGTGCAGTTTAGCCAATCGGGTGAATTCTTTCTATATTAGATTATGTGGGGAGTGATAAATCTGACTGAGGGCAGTGGCATATAAAAACCTTGAGAAGCAGAACAGTCACAGTACATATTTGAAATCTCATATTTAGCAGATTTGAGAGGAAACTTCTGGGAAATAAGACTTAGACTAGACTTTTGCTTTTGTTGAAGACAGTTCTAGAGAATCAGTGAAGCAGTAAGTATTGTAAGAAAATTAAGCCTGCGAACTATATCTGTAAAACCAGATTTCTGTGTAAAGGCAAACGTGTCAAAGAATGATGGATTTTAACTGAGCTAATTGCAGCAGTAGCATTTAAGTTTAGCAGAGTATTGTTTCTTCTCAAATAGATTTGTTTTGTAATTGTCACTATATCGGAGGAAATCACGTTGGTCTCAGTATTACACGTCTCTTTCTGGTCTTGTGTCTATTTATGCTTTAACTTTTGTTTCATTATATTTTTTTTTATTAATCTACAGCCGTCTCTCTCTTTGTAATATATGCTGTTATACGTAACTGGTTTATTTTTAATAATATGCAGTGGATGCCTCGTTCTTCATGCAGCACCTGTCATCTTAAATTTTCTTTAATTTGAGGTGTATAAATGTTACTTACCTGAAACCATCTCCCCCCCTTGCTCATAATGTTTTTTTTCCCTCAAACTTTTCCTATTCACTAACGATAGTGAAGATCCAGTATATTGCTGTGCAGGAATCAAACTTATGATTTGGTATTGCTCCTGGAGGTACAAAAATATTATCCTAGTTTTATTTTGATCTCCATTTCTGTGAAGATGAAAATGATTAGTTATGAACACTTAGTGTAAAACATAGCATAATGAGTTATTACAAGAGAAATGCTCAGTGGTTTGTGACTGCCTTCATACTAATTTTCTTAATTATAATGTCAATTTTGAAAAATACATTTTGGCAACAGCTAGATCATCAGCTTCCTCTTGAAGCTTTTTACTCAAAAAGACAGATACTTGGGAATCTTACTTTACTAAAATAACTATGTACTTGACATTACAGGAACAGGTATTTAGAACCTATTAAGGAGAGCATTATACCATGTTGCCGAATACTTACTGATATGTACTAGTAGATAAATTGATGGTTTAAAATGCCTTATTTTCAAAGCACAAAGGAATAAAATAGCAGTTGCCTGTTGGAACACACAGCTGCCGCCTTTTACTTAAGTTACTTTTAAACGTGACTATTAAATGGGAACTTTTGGCATTGTAAAGTATTAAACAATTTAATAGGTTTGACTTATTGTTTCACTTATAATCCGTATTGCACTGTCTGCATTGCTATGAAGCAGAAGGGTGCTCTGGATATCACCATCATCAAAAATACCTTCTTTAAATTGCTCATTTCATTAAATGGTTATAGTAAAAAGCTGTAAAATACTAAACATAAAATTAAGTCAAATAAAAAAAATCAGTCTCAGTCTTGACTAAGTAAGTTTCCCTACTATAAAAATGGGATGCCCATTTGGAGTCAGTGAGTATATTCTGGAAGTTACTGGCAGCACAGATGTATCCCCACAGGAGACAGGGGTTATTTTATATTATCACATCTTGTTATATATTAGCATATAGATGGCATCACCAATTTCTCAAAGATTAAGGTAGACTAAGTCAAGGGTTGTCACTGGGATGCTTAAGTGGCTATGGAAGATTAGCTTGCTACGATGAAGAGGGAAAATGCAGGTAAGGAAAAGAAGGGGAAAACCTGAAATGAACCCGTCAAAAAAGCGCACAGGTAAATGTACCACATTGTTTGCGGAAGGGAATTCCGTTTAATTCAAACTTGTATCAACGCCATGAAAACGAGCAAGCTCCATTATACGATGGAGCTCCTCCTGGTCCTGTGTTTGATAGGTCTGCCTTGCAAAAGGAAGTTACTCCAGTGTTAACTAATGTGGTTGCATGGCTTGCTGACATATTTGAAAATACCATCTGATTTTCCCTCAACTCAGCATCACTGAACCGGATACTTTAATAAGAAAGCTTACCATTTTCTCTGCTTTGGGCAGAGCTTTGCAAAACCACTAGGAATTGCACTTTGAAGTGAGGTTTTGCAAGCTCTTTTTCTTCTGTGTCTTCATTGCAGTGGTTCACACTCAAACTACCGGTACGGTGAACCCATCCTGATTCTATTCAGCATTGCTATCACCGTTCAGAGATGAAACCCCATTAATAAATTTATAGTTTGCTCTGTAAATGAGATTTTTGACATGATCTGGGTGGAAAATAACGCTTAAAAATAAATTTTTACTTTATTTTTAACCTCAGTCATTTCATTGATCCAGGTTGCAGCAGCATAGTTGACAGGGGGGTGAAATACAGCTCAGTATATTGGTGACGGGGAATGAAGAGGAGAGAATGAGCATCTTTAGGCTGAGTTTGCATGCCGGAGCCAACCTGTTCTGCAACCAAGTGAAGTTTCCTACTTGGTCAGGAGAGAGAGGAAGATGCCTCTGAAGGCCTCCAGAGGGAGATCCTGTCCACCTCAGTTGAGGCGCCTCAACTTTAAAGGGGATTCAGAATAAAGCTTATAGTATCACTAAGATTACCAGTAAATTTTGTGGCAGCTGCTGCAGCTCCATCGTTAGAAGAAAAGATATATATATAAAATTAAGTGGATTGATTTCCTTTGAACAAAAAGTTTGTATAAGTTGCCAAGTCCTAATCAAATTTTTAGTTTAACCTTACGATGCTAAATTTCACTTCTTCCCAGTTCAGATATTCCTATTTATAACCCTAAAATTCCATGGCCCTAGATGTATGTGAAACAGGGAATATGTTTTATTTTTCATCTGCGTAGTTCTATGTCGATATCGAGATTGCTATTTAAGGAAATAAACTGTAAAGTAAGGCAAAACAGCTAAAAATAGGACCCACTAACTAATACATGCTCATCCAAGTAGAACATGTGGAAAACTTCCGTTGAGTGTGCTGAAGATTAATTTTACCAAAAAAAAGAACCACGTTAAACTGGAGATAGATAAACACAGCATTTTAACAGAGGAGGGGAGCTACGTCAGTCTTAGTTTAAAAGTGGAAAGGAAATGGGGAAAGGAAGAGGGAGGTTTGTGCAGCCTGTGTGGTGAACTTGATCTGGCTCAGAAATAATCAGGGAAAGAACTGGGAAGCAGAACCAAGTGAGAATGAAGCTGGGGTGTTTGCTCAGAGATTCTTGGCTCTGTCTGTCTGTTGTTTTCATGCCATCTTAGCCCGGCGTCAAACTTAAACTAAGCAGCTCCAGCTGAGCGTTTGGAATTGGGGAAATGAATTGGAAATCTCATGATGCCTGTACAACTGCACCATCAGAGCAAATACTTTAATTCAATTTCTTTAGCTTTTTGCAGACGCTTTTTTCTTTTGATCCCTTTTTCTATCCAAGCAAATGTTTTCATCTAGATATAGCATCTTCTGCCCACTCGTGCTAAGAAGTATTTTCTTGCATTATTAAGTCTAATTAAAAAAGGTCAGATAGAGAAGAAACAAGCTGTTTCAAAATGAGATTGGGGGGAAAAAATTAGTTAAAAGTAAATGTATTTTGTTGGAAGGGCAGAAGACTAGATGGAATGAGTAATAAGGCAAGGCATGATCTGCCTTACCAGTGTGGGCTGTTACAACCGAGCAAGTTGGGACAGAACTGCAGTGCACCAGGAAGTGAAAACCAATTATTTGTAGAGCATGAATTGTGTGGGAAAGGGAATAAAGTCCAATCTTTCTGCTTCATTTAACCCAACAGCTGAAATTTGTACAAAGGCCTGGTTTAACTGCCATCCTGCTCTATCACTCGAGCAAGGATGGGGTTAAAATTTCCATCAAAATAATGTAATATTTTGGCAGTGGAGTAGATTCCAGTATCTTGAATTCTGTTGTTAATTTAATTCACAGTTTAATAAGCATACCTCCTTATTTCAGGGCTCTTGATAGTATAATCAGTCTTCACCACTAGGTTCAGTTCTGCTTGTACAAATGCAAACAGTTTTTGAGATACAAAAAAGAAGAATTTTTGCCAACATCTTTAATATCTCTGATTCTTTCAGCAAACTACTTTTAAAGAAGGTTTCATTTATCCCTTTTTATTGGCTATTGACCTCCTCTTCAGGGGAACAATTTCATCTGGTACATGACATAAAACACAGAGGGAAATTTATTCTCTATTTGAGAAAAAACCTGCAGATTAGGTGACTTTACAAGTTGAGCAGATGGTGTTTGGGGACTGGGATATTTTATTTCTCATGCGGTTGGTTGTTTTTTTTTTTTTTTNNNNTTTTTTTTTAAAAGAAATTTAAAACTTCTCCTAAGTAGATTACCAAGGAGTGTTTGCTTGTTCATCCAGAAGGAGAACAGCCATATGCATGGGACCATCTCTACGGCAGCTGTACCTAAAATTCATTACGGTACTGAGGGATTTGACACTGTATGAAATTCTGACACACAGAACTAAGTCAATTGACCATGCTGATCAATAAAAACAAGAAACATGGGTTACTGGAGATAGAATTGAGAGTGTTTGGAAAAATAAAAAATTTGTAAAAAAAAAAAAAAAAAAAAAAAAAGAAAGAAAAAAAGATAAATGGATGCAAGCAAAAAGCAGTAACTTGTAGGAAATAAGGTCAGTCATTCTGGAGACAGGGAGCTCTTGCTATTTGTTGTGATTACTCTGGTTTATTAATTATAACTCCTTCCGTATTAATTCATAAACCAGATGTTAAGTTGATGAGAACGAATCCATTGTTATGTTGTGTTTTGCCATGTCTGTTGTGAATTTTTTGTTCAGCTTCAGTAAATAAAAGTCCCGGTGCAGTTAGTGGAAACCTTGGGGTAGAATTCAGATGAAGCCCCCAGACTCTGCTTGACCTCCCTTAGTGTGTTACACAGCTGGATCAAACTCCACATCTGTGAAATGGGGGCGACAACCCTTCCATCTCCCTGCAGGGTGGGAGCACTTCTGAAGTGCATCAGATGGATTGGTCTAGTGGCTTGGAGGTAACCTGGTACTGCACCCTTTCCCCAGATACACTGCTTATACTCCTTTTTTAAAACAGTTTGTTTATTCTCTTCTTTTGCTCATCTACTTCACCTGCTGCCTGTTCGTGCTGAAAAGTAAGCTCTCAGCACCTGACGTGTAATAAAAAGCCTGTGTTCTCAAGAAACAGGTAATTGTAAAGTATGCGTTGGGGAGTGTAATGTAGGAGTAGAATCTGAGAGCTTGATTTTCTTTGGGTTTAAGTAATACTTAAAGCTGATGTTCCTTGTTTTGTGAGCACTTTCAGTGTTGACATTTTTCTCACATGGTTTGATAGCTTTAAATAAATTCAATGGTTGAATAGAGTAATGTAATATAGAGGTTAACTGAGAAATGTGGAGAGGCCAGTGTGTAATTCCTACAAGTCAGAAAAGGGAGAGTTTTTCCTCTGTTTCAAGTAAGTTTCACATACTCACTTTCATAAATTTCTAAGCTGTGGCCTGTGAATTAATTAATGCCTTTTGGGGCTTTGGAGATAGGAATACGGTGTAGTAGCTCTCCTCATTTCCAGGCTTGTCAGTACAGAGCAGCAATGCAAAAAAGAGGACTGGAAATAAGAGTGGTTAATGCGCTCTGCTGTGGAAATGGGTAACAGTCCAAATTATATTAATTATATATTAACAAATAATATATTATTTATTAGCTGTTTCTCTTCAGCCAAACAAGCTCATTCTTGGGATGAAAATTTTGAGAAAGAAGTGTGTCTGAGACTTTGTTTGTTGTGCACATATATAAATATATATATACATATATGCATATTATCTATTATATACATAGGTTTTTTATATATAGATATATTTGTATATTTTTGCGATTTTGTATGATATACATACATACCTATTTTTATACATATGCAAACTGTACACAGACACATAGACACATATATACTATATAGGTATATTAGCCATGCATGGAAATTTTAAGAGGCTTTAGGGGCTTTAGGGATTTTGGACATGTTTTCCCAGCAGAGGAGCACGTGTTTGTGGTTTTTTTTTTTTTTTTTTTTTTTTTTGTTTGTTTTTTTTTCCTCTTTCCATGTTTTCCCCGCTCTTCTTTTTCACCCCCAAAGCCGTTGAGGTGAATCAAAGTATAGTGGCATCCCTGCTTTATCTCAAAAAAGAGAAATTGTTTGGACGTTGATTTGAAAGGCCATGTCTTCATTGCAGTTTTTAAACAGATGTGTAATTGGTGGATAGGGTTGGCTGCTTTCTCTCAATATTCTGTCAGTCACTACAGCTGCAAGCTGGCAGGGTCTTCTGGGTCATGGTTGTTTTCTAATTATTCATTTCCAGCATCTTCTCTTTAATTTAATTTGCCCCCGGCCCTTTTTTTTTTTTGTGGGGGGGGGGGGTATGGTCAGGACTGAGTTATTAGCCGTGTAACTTTTGCTTGTAGATGCATATATTTTGTACATGTGTATCTGCTTAGATACTACTCAGTAATAACCCATTTTCCATCTTTTTGGGGGGTCGCATAGCTAGTTGAGTCTGGTAGGGAAAGAGTAAACAGAATTGTGACTTTGAGTGGTCTTACTGTCTTAGCTGGCATGCTGTCAATTCACCGTAAGGAAATATTAAAACCAGTAAAGAGGGTCCGAGAGCAAATGCCTTCTCTTAAACAAACTGCTGATGAATACCCATACAAGATCCAGCGAAGGAGTTGGTGAAGTAAGGTAATCAGGCTAGCAAAAGGAGGTTTCCCTGTCATATATCTACTTGATTAGGGATCTCAGATAATTTTAATGATCTTAGAAACTGTAAGCCTTTAACGTAGTATTTTTGTCAGGTTGTTAGTGTGGTGGTCCACCATAATTCATTCAACTTAACTATTCTTCATAATTTTGCATTACGCTTGCTTTCCATCTACAATGCCTTTAACTCCAGCCCCTAATCCTTTCCAAAACTGGTTGTGTGCTAAGTTAAAAGGTATGCAAACCTGATCTCTATCTCAGATTTAAACTTAAATTTGATGTGCAATATATTCTGGATGGTGTGAGAAGATAATTTATGTGGTATATATTTGATCACCTCATTGAATTTTATTTTGCTTATAATTTACTGAGTAATGTTGCTCATAATCTACCTTGATTTTGCTCATTTATTTTGCTCATCATCTACCTTGATAAGCTTTAGAGAAAAAAAAGCTTTAAAAACTTGGTCTTATCTGTGCCTGTTTTAATTTGTTTTTTGTAGTGCCTTATTAAGAACTGTACGGCAGCATATACACTTTAAGCCTTAGTCAGAGATGGTTCACCTAGTTTTCACATCCTGGCATCTAAATTTCCATACTTAATCTAAATTTACGGTGAAGAGCTAATGGAGTTTTATAATTCTCTGTTTAAGTTGGTAGGGAGTTTTTATATACAGCGACTGCAATTAAGGCATGTTTGTCTTAGGTTAAAAAAAGAGGTGTACCTTTAATAGCCACAAAATTTGAAATTACTTATTCTCAAATTGTTTTGCACTTTATTTACTGAAATTGAAACTTGTTGCTGAAATTCAGTTGAAACTTTTCAGTGATTAAAAAAAAAAACAACCCTCTTTAAATTTCCTCTCTTTAATGGCTAGAACATCTTAATTAAAGTGAAAGTAAGTTGATCTGCTGTCTGCTCAGTCTCTAGCCTCAGATTTTTATTTTTTTTTTTCAAATACAGGACTTCATTGCCACTTATCCTTAGTCTTTGTGATTGAAATGAGTTAATAAGCGGTACAGTTATTTGTTACTTGGAGAAAGATCAGGTTAACATTTTCAATAGTTAATAACTATTTTAATATCTCCCATTTTCCCTAGAGGTGCAGGAAAGCACTATCTCCGTTTTTAATTCGTAGGATTTGTAGATATTTAACATCTCTGTTAAAAGTGCAATTAGACAAGGGAATTAGAAAGTGAATTAGACAGAAAAACTTCAGCCATAAATCTCTTGGTATGTGAATTCTCAACTGCATTAGAACAACTATATGAAGTTTAAAAAGTGTCTTTGGGTACAACACTTTAATAAAGGATCTGTTTCTCAGTTATCTTGTATATTGGTTTTGTGTCTTCTGTGTTAGATTCGTGTATGTACAGCAACAGACCCTTTTACCTACCAACTGGAGGAAAGTCATCCGTGTAATATTAATGTTATTTTTTTCTAAGAAAAAGTACATGTTTAAATTGCTAGAATAATCTATTCAAACAGGCTTATTTTTTAAATTAAGTTCTACTCACTGATGCTCAGTGATTATTTGGCATATAATTCCTTTGATATGCGTGTTTTTTTTAATGTCAAATGGATGTTTGGGTAGAGAAGCTGCTTGTAAATACGGAGTGACATAAAAATGTAAATTCTCGCATGATAGAAAAACTATTTTTAAAACTCTAATGTTTCAACTATTTACTTTGAGGAACAAACACTTCATTTTTAAACATCCTGCTGGATGTAACTTTTACCAAAGGAGCTCGGCTGTGACTCCACGTGCGTCTCCTCGTTGCTTTTGTATGCTGAATGTCCAGATACCTTCTCTTCAGAGCGTACAACTGTATTTCCAGCTTGTGAGGGTATGTGAAGGCTGACGTATTGCATAAACTTGCCTGCAGTGATCTGAAGCATGAGATTTAAAGGCTGAGTGCCTCCAATAGAAGGAGTATTTGACATTCTTGACTTCATTAGACATATGACTATACGTTTTGAGAAAGAGTTCAGAATCACATTGCTTTAAATAGTCAATCTATCAGCTCATTTTCTTGGCCCATGTAATATTTCTAATAAAAAGTGCAATAAATTGGAGAATATGTTTTTTTTATCATTGCCCAAGTTAACCTGAGATTTCCAGCTCTTCAGAATTATTGCTTAAGATTTTTAGAGATGGTAGTTAATTTTTTTCTTAAAAGTAATTCAGACATATTTGATTTAAGCTCTGAAGCATATATGGAACAGCAGAAAATACTCCTTTCTTTGGAATGGTCTGATTTAATCCTGTTAATTCTCTGTGTGTGTGTGTTTGTGGGTGACCAGGATCTTCTCCTCTTCTTGTTCTCTGTCTTTATGAGGGGACAGTGCGGTGGATTGAGAGCTGGCTCTGTGACAGGACTCAGAGGGTTGTGATTAACGGAGCAGGGTCGAGTTGGAAGCCTGTAACCAGTGGTGTCCCTGAGAGGCCAATGCTTGGACCAGTATTGTTTAACATATTCATCAATGACCTGGATGAGGGGACAGAGTGTATCCGCAGCAAGTTCGCTGATGATACCAAACTGGGTGATGTGGCTGACACCCCAGAGGGCTGTGCTGCCATCCAGCGTGACCCAGACAGGCTGGAGAGCTGGGCAGAGAAGAACCTAATGAGGTTCAACAAGGACAAGTGTAGGGTCCTGCACCTGGGGAGGAAGAATGTCAGGCACCAATATAGGTTAGGTGTGGACCTGCTGGAAAGCAGCTCTGAAGAAAAAGATCTGGGGGTCTTGGTAGACAGTAGACTATCCATGAGCAAGCAATGTGCCCTTGTCGCCAAGAAGGCCAATGGAATCCTGGGCTGCACAGAGAAGAGTGTGGCCAGAAGGTCAAGGGAGGTCATTCTCCCCCTCTACTCTGCACTGATGAGGCCACAACTGGAAT
>VXBH01001431.1:13672-29898 GCA_013400035.1 Rynchops niger | reverse complement strand
GAGTGATGTGCTCTAGGCATTCCTGCTTTAGCAGGGGAGTTGGACTAGGTGATCTCTAGAGGCCCCTTCCAACTCTGAAAATGCCATGATTCCATCATTTACTATTAACCAGCAAATGTGTGAATTGACACGGTCCCTCCCTTCTGCAACTGAGAAAACAGCAGCTCAGAGGAAACGGCAGTTTGCAGTTGTTAGCAATCTGCTGAGGCCTGACTGCTGAAATACATACAAAGACTATTTCAGCTTCTTCAGTCGTAATCTTAACATGCTTTATTAAAGAAGCAGAAAGTGAGAAATAAATGGTTCGAGCCTGATGTTTCCCTATGGAGCATATTCATTATTCCTGTCCAAAGGGAAGAAGCAGCTAGGCAAGCTAGAAGCAAAAGAGGAATGAACATAGTAATATACGTGTATAATGTACACATGCAAAAATCCCAAGAGTATGAAAAACAATGATGAAAACCTACAGTGGGTACTAATAGATAAAGCCTAGGTCTTTATCTATCGCCCTTCTGCAGTGACTCTAATCCCTGCATTGGGTGCATCATCGAGCTCTTTGGCAATTTGTATGCAGACAGGATTCTGCAAAAACAAGTCGTCTGCTTGGATTTTCACCGTCAGGATTGGCTTTCATCTGCCTTCGTCAAAGTAAATCCCAAAGTTTACCTGTAACTAAAACCCTGAATCCAAATATATTACATTTATAATTAGCTTTTGTGTTCATTAGTTGGTTTGGGGGGTGTGGGGGTGTGTGTGTTTGGTTTGTGTCTTGTGGTTTTTTGTTAGTTGTTTTTTTTTTGTTTTGTTTGTTTTTTATTAAACTAATATACAGTATTTTTCATGCAGAGAATCCGACTGACATTTAGTAAGAATGAATCTCTAGTGGAAAATTGATAATGGAGTTGTAAACCAGAGAGAGAATTGGCAAAGAAGGGCAAACCAAAATTACAAGTGTACAGGCTACGCTATTCAGTAACAGGAGGAAAAAAAAAAAAAAAAGGTCAAAGCAGAAATGAGCAAACCAGGAAATATGACAGTCAGAGGTAATCTTCATCTTACCTAATATTGAGCCGGTCATTTCCACTTTGTAATCAGTGGAGAGAAATGGGCACCTTTAGGTTGATGTCTGTCCTGGTTTAGTTGCCTGCTTCAGGATAAAGTGCATCAAATGGTAGAAAAAAATCTTTTCTCCACTGTCTGCCCAGGCAGGCGAGGGGGAACGGGCTGGGATGGATCCCACAGTACTGCCGGCTACTTGCGTCAGCTTTTGCAAGGATAACAAAAGGGTATCAGAAAAGATGCGTGGCTCACAGCGGATTTCTGCTGTGTCGCTCTAAGTCAAGCTTGTGGTATAATCACAGGTAGGATTCTGAATTACAAAGGAAGCAGGCTAATGACTCACAAAATGAAACTCATTAGATAAAAAAGTCTTATAGCCTCCAACAATAGGGAGAAACCTAGTGAAGTGATGACAGAGGGTGAAATAACGTTTTCCAACTTTATCTTGTTATTAGAGTTCATCCCATCCTTCCAGAAGAGGATCCAGCTGTACTCTTCAGTGTGTTTACCAAGCTCATGCTGAAAGCATGGTTAAACATCAGCCAGTTTTTTTTCTTGAGTGTATTAGACTAGAGAAAGAGCCTGCACTTCTTTTTGTGACCAAATAATCTATTGACTAGATTATTCCTATGCTTGATTTGAAGGATGAGAGGTGGTTTCCTCTTGCACAGTGTTGGGTAGCTTTCCTTTCCTGTACCACTGCTGGGGCAGATTTATGAGGATGATGAAGGACGTACTAGTCCCCTTTTTTTGCCACTGTTAGCGTGTGGACCGCTGATCACCACAGGGGGAATAACTATACAGCGGTTCTCCACGTTCACATTGTGTCTGCAGCCGCCTGTGTCACTTCTGTGCGCTGCAATTCCTATTACACCCCCAGCTGTTTTTTAGGGACAGCTGAGAACTTCATCGCAGTTCTCAAAGACATTAATGGACCAAGTCATAGCTGTAGCAGAGACTGCCTTCTGTCTACACTCGGCAAAATAAATTTCATTCTAGTAGCTAATCGGACATTGGGGGACAGTGCTTGAATTTCGAGAAGGAGTTTCTATGCTAAGGATGTGCATTTTGTCCTCGTCCCAGGAGAAGGCTAGATGTGCAGAGGCACGCAGATGTAATTTCCCTGTTGAGTCATTAGCAGCACGGTGCTGGCTGTTTTAGGACAATCTAATGGTATATTGATGTTTCAGAGCAATGAATCTCCTACAATTCAGAGCCAAATCAAACCTGTTGAGTACATTTGAATAATTAAAGTTTTGAAGAAAGATGCCTCTACGTGGATGTTTTGTGAATGCCAAGAGGATGATTTGACAGGATTGCTGAAAACTAAGTCGTTCACACAGCTTTGAAACAATTAGTCATCATCCTGTATAGTCCACGTTTTTAGACTTTTAAAACACTCCTTGATGTAGCTCTGCTGAGGAAGAGGGGCTGCGTTTTCACTGAGTTTAATGTTTTGAGCACCAGAACAAGGAGATTCCGGTGTTGCATGTTACACAGAGACTGGGGACTTTGACTGTTCCTCCTCCCTCCCCCCCACAAGCTGTTTGAAGCTGCATTGTAGAATATTTTCCATAGAAACCTCCATGGAGATTTCTTTGTGCAGTTTACTTTGTAGTTCAACACTCAGGATGAAAATTGTGATGGTTTTCTGTGGCAGGGGCTGCGCTTTTGGTAGCTACTGATTCAAAGGCTGTGTCTCTCTTCTCTTCTGAATTTGAGCTCTTAGCTGGTTCCTTCTTGTTTCCCTGCCCTATCGTTGGGGGGAAAAAAAAAACCCAACCAAAAACCCTATGAAAGAAGTGGTACAGCCTCAGGCAACATTATTTTAATTGCATGGAATTGGTAGATCAGGAAGAGTGTGGGATGGGAAAGGAAAGAAATGAGATCAACATTGCACAGATGTGGAAGTATCGTTTCACTGAGGTGAATTTGGGATTTGCACATTACCTGGCCCTTGGCTCCTGCTGCTGTCTGATGGGCTACACTTTTAATTATTTTTTTTAAGGGCACCAAGATTCTGCGGCTGATGTCCTTTTACTTTAGGCGAGGTTGCCTAACACTTTTCATTATAAAAGATTTTTGTACCTCTATTGTTTTTTTAAACGATATTCTATTAAGTCTGTTACTTACTGCGGGTCTTTGGAATTCAGCAGAGATAACCGCAAAGCCAAAAAAAGTGCTTTTTCTGTGTTGCTTGAAATCCTGGAGTGTTTTTTTAGCTCAGTTACAAAAGATTGAAAACAGATATTCTTTTTCTCCTGTTGCTTTTGTTGCCTGCAGAATTTTTGGCAGCTTGTCAAAACACTGCCTGAGCACAAACATTCTTATCAAAATCTGGTCCCACACCACTGTCAGCTGCGCAGGGTGCTTCGCTGGGAAGGAGGGAGGGAATGGTAACATTGGGAAGATGAAACTGTGAGAAGGGCAGTTTTTTTGTTTAATAATACAAGGTTAACAGATGGGCAGGGGCTCAAGAAGTTTGGTAAGGGCGAGGGCAAGGTGCTGGGGCTGTAGTTTGAAGGTGCCATGTCTCACCCGCTAGATCACCGTGTGTGTAGGGAATGAAGCCAGAGATTACAAGGACAGGTGGGCTGTTCTTATGAATTAGATGAATGATATACCGAGGAGGCTGTATGTAAGCCTTGCTCCCACTTTAAAGGATTAGTTAGAGTGATTTTAGGATGGGTGGCCACTAAATTGCAAGTCATCCCCTTTTTGGATGCTATTTATGGCAGAGTTGGACTCTTATCGCTTCGCCCGAGGTCCATGGGAACATTAAATGCTGAGCCCATCTGTGATCTACAGGAATGAGCAATCTGCGACTCTGTGACTGGAGACACGTTCTGAAGTTCCGCCCTCAGCTCCATCATTGATTCACTGTCCTTATTTAGAAAAGGAGAAAGGTAGCATGTTCTTATTCCCCAGGGCACAAAACAAGATAATGTGCGCTGATGCTTGAGCGACATGACGGTGAAAAGTATCTTAGGAAATTAACAGTTCTCCAGCCAACATAAAGACTGGGTGGCATGGCATCCCTGAATGATTAGGATAAATATAAATACACAATTTTTTTTGCTCTTTGACCATCTTATATACTGCTCACTGCCTCACCTGCCTGGAGGCTCCAGTGGGAAGAAATAGCCTATCATTTTTGTAATTACCGGTCTGTAAAAATATGTGTGTGATTTACAGAGCTAAATTATGATTACTCAGCCAGATTATTCTGGTTTTAGTTAGCTTCCGAGTGCTTGACTTTGTCACTGAAAAAAGTGTTTAATGAACGTAATGTGATCAGACTTTCGAAATAAAGAAAGAGCCAGTATAAATACTTGTTTCTTTGTTTCTCTTTTTTCCCCTGCGGTTGTAAAATGCTTCTGAATAGTAACACTTGTGTTGCTAATGCTGATTGTTTAATTAGGGCTTTTAATTTCCTGTATGAAAAATGGGAGTGGTTTTTATTTTGTTTCTTGTTGTTTTGTGTAAATAGCAAAGTGTTACAGAGTATAATTAGATGTCTCTGATGGCCTGTCTTATTCCAGGCAGTAGCATCTCTATTTGCTTTTGTATAAAGTCTGATTAGAAGCGGGCAGGTTGCAAGGGGATCGTATCAAACTTTCTCTCAGGCGTCTTTCAGCTAAAGATGTTTACCAAGAAATTCTAGTAATAATTTTAGTAGCAAAAAGCTTCTATTTATAGCTCAGCTCTCTGTTTGTACTCCTGTGTTTTTTTGTTGTTATGTTCCTAGAGAGCTTTAGGAATGAAGGAAAGTACGTCTACCAAAGTATTCCTTATACAGGCTGCTTAATACACTACGTACAATACGGTGAATGTTTAAACAGATTTTTTTTATCTCCTGTTTATTCTGAGAAGACGACATTACCTGTTTTGAGGCGAGTACTCAGCAGAAAAAGCACTATCTGCTGCTAGGAGGGATGAGCAGTTTCCAGTCATAAACTCATGACCTCCTCGCTCTCGGTTTTCTGGAGAATGTGTCTGGTGTTCAGGATTTTCCAGTGTGCCCTGTACTGTAGGACTGATCCTCCTCTTCTCTATATTTAGTTTGTTCTTAGAAAATAAGTCTCTTGCTTAGGAAAAGAAAAGGATATTTCGATGGAAAGGGAAAAGATGTTAAATACTTGAAATTGTGCTCTGATTTAATTAACTTTCTGCCCTTACAGTGAAATCACTGTGTTTGGGACACTGCACTGTGAAGAGTTGTTCTCCGAGGCAGTTCTCCAAGATGAACATGGATATACAGACCTGTTTGGCTGCTGAACCACGGTTTATTGTTTGATTAGACTAAATCTGTCTATACACTTCTTGGGTTTTGGTTACTTTTATTATATAATAAGAATGATCCAATAGCCTGAAGATGCAGAGGGGGGAGAATACTGTCTTTATGTCTCTTGATTTGAGTTGATTTTTTACATTTTATAAAATACATTATTTTATAAAATACATTTTATAAATACATTTTAATCTGATTTAAAATAGAATTTGGTTCTTTAGATACGCACTTGTCTATGACACCTTAACTGAACATTGTAAGAGTTCCTCATTATAAGAGGAAGCGAGAGAGCAATTAATGTCTTTCTCTTTAACGTTTTTCATGTAATGATTTCCCATCTGTGCAACCTCCAAATTCTTTCGGTTTCCTTGGCTGAGTTAGAACTTTCTTACAATGGAAATTCGGGCACTGAAGGGCAGTTGGCAAACTACAGAGTGTGGATATGGGAAAGCAAAAGGAGAACGAACGACGGAATAGAAAAGTTTTAAATCTTGCAGTTTGGTAACCAAGAGAGCTGGTCCTTTGGAACTGAACTTTTGGTAATGTCACTGAGCCACAGAAAAATGTGTATTAATGAAATATGTTTTGGATTAAGGTGATGTCCTAGAGCTTACTTTTGTTTGTTCTACATTTTCCTTCCTCCCTTAATCACTTGACCCCTTTGTATAGGAGGCTGCATCAGAAAAATTTAAGTAACTGTAACCTCTTGGGTGGACTTTTTTCGAATTTCTCGCTCTTTTAGAAGAAAATTGGTTGGTTTTATGACCAGAGAGATCTGTAAGATCTGTTTCAGGAGAACATAAAATTCTTGTGGTGCTTAACTTGTTTGCGTGTACAGGCTTCTGATGGCTCTTAAAAGTAGTTATGCATGTTAAATTTGATATACATGACATACATATGTGAAACTTTTAGACAATGATCTAAAGCAAAACTTCTCAAAGACGTATTCTACTCTGGCAAAATCGCCATACCAGACATTACATGCAAAATGGCACTAGTTCTGACAACCCTCCCGCTTCAGTAACTACTGAAAGTATCATTAATTTTAAAATCATCTGTATTGTGGCTTGAGTTATCAGCTGTAAATAGGAGAGGACACCAAAGAAATCAGTTTAAATCACAGATGATGTACTTCATTAAGTCTCTGTCTCTTAACCATCAACTGTACATAGCAACTGAACAGGATCATGCCATCTCTTCAGCTCCTTCTTTTAGTGCTTAATGTCCTTAAATTCCTTTGCAGTATCTGCAGGCACAGCTTATACCTTGTGTTCTCAGGCAAATCTGTAGAATGATATACCTTATAGTGTACTTACACATACTATTGACATTGCAATGTTTAATTGAAAAATCTGTTCAAATACCCACTGATACTTCTTATTGTAAGAGCATATCTTTTAGTCATGACCTTCAAATTCATGAAGTTTGTAAAACCCCATATCGCTTTTTAAAATATCATTTTAAATCATCGTTTATATTTTCCCTGGGACTTGATGATCTTAAAGGTCCCTTCCAACCGAAACGATTGTATGATTCCTAGCCACTTTTTCAACCATGCAAGACTAACTTCCTACCTTGTGATGTGAATGTCACCAGGCATTGTCAAAAAGTTTTGGAACGTGTTGCTTTTGCTGTACCCACAGGTTTGTTACCCTATCGTATTTTTCAGTATTTTCCTAAGAAAAATACTTTGGCCGTTATTCTTTGGCTCTTCCTTCAATCTCTTTCTGAAGACAAGGATGATGTTTTTTTCTTTGGTCTTCCTGAGGTGTACTTTCCTGACTCGCTCACTTCTCAAAGGTTATTGTTGATGTTCTGGCATGAATTCTGTCAGACTGCAACCAAACATTGAGAACTGATGTCTTTTGGCAGCCATTTTTGGGAAGGCGGGCAAAGGGGTTTGGAGTCTGTACTTGTGCAACCACTGCTTGACAGTTTTTATTTTCCCTCCTCCCCCTTCTCCAGGAAGAGAAATCTTAATCTTCCTGGAACAAAATAAGATCTACAGGGTTGGGTTTTTTTTCCTTCATTGCCGTTTTTTCATCATGTATTAATTTTGTTTTAATGACTTGCTGCAAGTAGAAAGAAGTGGTACAGTGGAAAAGCTTTGCGTTTGAAGCAGAGTCGCGGTTAGAATCAGATTAAACGATGAAATGATTGTTGTTTAATGGTCAAACAATTTCAGGAATAAATGTCATGTTGCAAAAAATAACCTCTTTAGTGTCCTTTGCTTATTTTAAGGTTATAAGCTCATTTGCCTATGTCTCTGTAGTCTGGAAATCAGTGCCAGCGGAGATAGTAAGTACAGGCCATAATTACTGGTTCGTGGCAGGATGTTGAGTGTGCAAATAACTGGGTGTCATTGACGAGGTTAGATTAACTGTTAGAGCTGACAAGATATAATTGCTTATGAACCGCTTTCTTTAACAATGAAAATTGTGTTACTTGAGGCTGTTTCCTCTTAGCATAGCGCCTGTGTCTGGCTGTAGAACTGGTTTTAATTAGGGGTTGAAACAGCTGAGAAGTAAGTGCTCACTTATTTTTATCCACGATAAATATCAACTAAACCAGATTTTTCCGCAGAATTATATGAATAAAGGGTAATGACAGACAAACATTTGAAAATGGAGATACCGGTAGCTTAATTGAGTTTGAAACAAATGAATTCAAGCCCATAGTGTATATATAGAATGTCTGTCTTTTAACTGATTTCAGCTTGGTAGTGTTGAACACTGAAATTATCACACTTTAACCTGAGTTTCTTGATTGTGTCAGTGTGTGGACTCTCAATATAGACCTTTTCAGTTGTCTGGTCTTGAGTAGCAAGTTGGGGTTGTTGGTAGTGAAGTGTAAGCCTCACACACATTGTCACAGGTGTCTTCCTAGATGCAGGGTTGGGGAGGAAGGTTTTGAGTGTCAAGGCTGCTGGTGGATGCTAACTAAGTTCTGAGATTTTTAAGTTGTGACAGATGACGTATGTGAAGACGCCCCTGTTAATCTCACGAATTGTTCTGGACTGGACTTCCTGGTTAACTAATGCCTGTTTACTTCTTGTTTGTTCTTTTTTCCTTTTATGGGACAGTACTCAATTTGCTGCACTTCAGAGGGGCTTGAGTTCTTCAGAGAGATCACTCTTATGACTCACTTTGGGCATCCGGAATCTGTTGAGGTTTTTTGCCCATCTTGTGGTAGTGCCTTTGCATCAAAACTACTCATGCAATGGGAGAGAATCCCCGAAAGAATGTAAATGCCCTTCCCATAGTGAGAGTGGTGGCCAGAAGGTGGCTCACAACATAAAGCTGACCCCCGTCACGCTGGGTGCTCCATGAATTGTTCTGGAGGGTTATACGTATTTTTTAGACCCAGGATGAGTGCGCCTGGTCTACAACATGAAAACTTCCAACACACAGCCCCATCCTATTTTATGTTCAGCACTGATGTGGTGGGTCCTCAATTCCAGAAACATTTCATATGACAGTCTAGAGTACGTAAGAAAGGCAGTGATGGGCAGTCCACCACTTCATAGTCCAAATGCAAATAAGCCTTATGTTTTGATAAAAATGTAGTATGGGAAGAAGATTTGTCACTCCTTCTTGAGTTGGTTGATTTTTCTATGACTCTTTACAGATTGGTCAGCCAACTGTAAACATTCTTATATGTTCCTTGTATTCTTTCATCCTGTGGACTCAATGTATTTTGTTAAAAAGTAGCTCAATTTTCTACTGTGTTTTGAAGAAAATTTGTCAAGGCTTTTAAGAGAAAACATCAACTTTGGGCTTATCCCTTTTTTCTTTAGTATTTGAAATGACCAGTGAATCCATCAACAACTTAGAAAAAAATTGGTCAGGGACCTTTAGAATGGGGTTGTCAGGTCTGAAAGACTCCTTGGCCTAATCTTCCCATTCCCTTTCTTACTCTGATTGCTTAATCTCTATGTATGTAGATAAAAAAACTGCACCTCCCATAGCTATGTGTTGTGGAGGAGCTGGGCAGGTTTTGGACCTGTGTTAGGAGAATCATAGAGTCACAGAATGGTTTGGGTTGGAAGGGACCCTAAAGATCATCTAGTTCCAACCCCCTGCCATGGGCAGGGACACCTCCCGCTAGACCAGGCTGCTCAAAGCCCCATCCAGCCTGGCCTTGAACACTTCCAGGGATGGAGCTTCCACAGCTTCCCTGGGCAACCTGTTCCAGTGCCTCACCACCCTCACAGTCAAGAATTTCTTTCTTGTATTCAATCTAAACCTACCCTCTTTTAGTTGAAAACTGTTACCCTTTGTCCTGTCAATACAGACCCTTGTAAAGGGAACAATTTTGATTTGATGATTCTCTGAAGACTGAAGAGTTTGAACACTATATGAATATTCTGGTCAAAGTTAATGTAATGAGTCCAACAAATCCAATCCTTAATATAACATATTCTTTTCAGTACAGCTTCATTAAACCAAATCTGACTCCAAATTTGTTTTGCTTTTGTGCTTAAAGGAAAAAAGAAAAAGAAATCACTGAAGTCTAAAGTTCCAGTGTCTGGACTTGCAGACAGGTTGTACAGATTAATGCAAAACAGCTTTTCAAAACAATGTAGTTGAACCAATCCGACGTGACAGTGCTCACTTAATTTTGAATTTGGTTCATTTCAGTATATTTGATCTTAGTATAGAATACTGGTGTCAACAGAGTGGATATGTTTTAAACTAGTACGCATCCTTGGCTAGATCCAACTTAGGGGCTACCCTGTACTTTAATTGAAACTTTAACTTTAAAAATTTGAATATACACTTGGGGCATCAAGGCAGCATATGCTGGCTGGTAGAGGAAGAACCTAGAGTAGGTAAAAAACCCATCAGGGCTGAAAAATTGCCAGACATTGATCTCCTCAGTGCTGATTTTAACCAGGCTGCTGTGAGTCCTAATTGAACTTCTGCAGTGAGAACCGGAGTGGCAGAGGACTGTCAAAAAGCATGTGGCTTCGTTGGTGAATGCTGCTTTGGACTATTAGCAGTGAGTGGATAGTCCTGAAAACATGACAAGATTTTCACAGCTAGAAGAAACGCTTTCCCAGATGTCTGAATTTACCTTGGAAATGCAGAAGCAGGCTATCTATTATTAGTGCTCTGAGGCAGGCAAGGAGCATAAGACTTTTCACCTCGACGTGTCTAGTTTACTTCCCATGTGCTTCTGATGAATAGCTACCAGGTTGCTGCTGGTAGGTGGAAAATCAGAGCTACTGTACTAAGGAAGTCTGTCCTGTTACCAAAGGATACTTTTCTTTCCTGGTCACAAGCTGGAGTACCATATGGAAAGTTTTACTGATAGGATACTAAGGCTGAGCTTTCCAATTCTATTGGCGTCATCAGCAGGTCTTTTCCTGGAAAGGAATCTCAAGGTGAATTTTTTGAATGGTTTAGATTTCTTTTGTAGTGACAAAATTTTGCTTCTGTAGCCTTTTTGGGAGGACACATGGGTGGGAGAAAGGTGCTGCAGCTATCTTTTGAGTAGTTATGGAATTAGAACAGAATGTGCATTTGGCAAACTGAAAGGCAAGCTGAGATATCTGATTGCCATGCTCTAAGGAGAGCAAAAAATATCTGCCTTTCCATGGATGCCTTCTGTTTTTTGTTCTGTTTTGGTAAGACTTTTCTGCAAGCAAGGAATCCAAGCCTGTGGATATTGGGAGAGATGGGTAGCATAATAAGCTGTTTAATGAATGTTTTGGGCAGCTGGAGGGACTCTTTCTAAGGATCACATAGAATCATGGAATGGTTAGAGTTGGAAGGAACCTTAAAGATCACCTAGTTCCAACCCCCCTGCCATAGGCAGGGACACCTCCCACTAGACCAGGCTGCTCAAAGCCCCATCCAACCTGGCCTTGAACACTTCCAGGGATGGGGAAGCGACGGCTTCCCTGGGCAACCTGTTCCAGTGCCTCACCACCCGCGCAGTCAAGAATTTCTTCCTAATATCTAATCTAAATCTCTCCTCTTTCAGTTTAAAACCTTTACCCCTCGTCCTGTCGCTACACTCCTTAATAAAGAGTCCCTCCCCATCTCTCCTGTAGGCCCCCTTCAAATACTGGAAGGCCACTATAAGGTCTGCCTGGAGCCTTCTCTTGTCCAGGCTGAACCACCCCAACTCAGCCTGTCTTCACGGGAGAGGTGCTCCAGCCCTCTGAACATCTTCATGGCCCTCCTCTGGACCCGTTCCAGCACGTCCATGTCCTTCCTGTACTGAGGACTCCAGAGCTGGATACAGTACTCCAGGCAGGGTCTCAGGAGAGCGGAGTAGAGGGGTAGAATCACCTCCCTTGACTTGCTGGCCATGCAGGAAACATCTTCCGTTGCTTGTGTGTGAAGCCTTATTGGCAAGGCTGCCCATGGTGATGTGTGCATTGTGCAAAGCTGGAATGCTTTACATGAGATTTACACAGCTGGTGTATTAATAGAGTGCCTGTTAAGGTCCATGATGGCAGAGCCTTCTGTGAAAGGTAAAAGCATTAAAGCATTGGAGGAATGGCTTAAGGGAGGAAAAAGGGAATCTCTTATTGTCCACAGCTGTTTTACAATACCTAGAACAGGACTTGGAAAGCAGTAAGGGACACATCTAGTACTTCAGAGGTATTGAAAGACTGAAGAGTGCAAGAGTACCTGTAAAGTATGTGACAGTCATCAACGACGTGAACTTCTTGTTATTATCTGGGCAAGCTCCTTCATTTCCAAAAATCATGTCTGTGAGAATTACTTGTTCTTTTGTCTCTCCTTAATATTTCTCTCTTCATCTGTTCTTTTGGCTCTTCTTTGGGATCCCATCTCGTCAAAGTTTCTCTCCTTCCCTGGAGATCCCAAGAATTATTCGAACACCTTTGATTTTTCACAGATGATTTACCTGATATTAAGAAAGTGTCAGCAGCTGTAGGGAAAAGAAAAGGAGTTGGAAAATGATTCTACTTGCGCTCACCTGTCTTACAACAACGAAAATGCTGGCTCTTAGGAGACCATCTGACATCATGACTTGGAGTCGCTTTCATTAAAAAAATGCATTCTGAATCCTACTGCGTTAGTCTGGTGACCGATAAGAAGTAGGCTTGGCAGATGTGTGAACTTCATGAATGGTCTGCCTCCCAGTCTCATCCCTTGATATCATATTGTATCATCCAGCGTTTGCATTCAGAGTCATTACCGTCATGGATTTATGTCTCTTGTTTTTCTTAGTAATAAGATCCAAGAATTTTGTTGTTGTCGCTGATGGGGAATTTCCCAGAAAATGCACTGGTTGAGCAGTGAGATGTTTTTACAGTCTCATAGATACTGCAGGCCCGAGAGCTATATTGGAAACTGGAATGTTATCTTCTAACTTGTTGGAGTGCATTTCTCAAAAAAACAGCATTTTTTAGTTTGTGTCTGGGGACACAGGCTTCCAAAAACTCCTAGAGAAGGGGACGTCTGTTGTCAGACAGTATAAAGCCAGTATTCAGGGGTCTGTTCCTTGTTTTTGGGAGCCTTCAGGTAAAGAAAAGGTTGAAAACCACTGACAGGGAGCTGCACTTGGGTACTGTGATTCTACACAGTGATCTGGAGGTTTATCAACAAAGCAGGACAGAGTACCGATGGACTTGCAAACACTTCTTCCCAATGACATGGTGGTCAAGAGGCCATGTTGAGACTCAAATAAAAAAGGATATAACACTGCATATGAACTCTGCATCATAAATAGTCACCGACTGTGAGCTCACACTTAAATAGCAAGCTAATGTTGGGTCAGTGGTGGCCTGACATGATGCATAAATTCTCTAGCTTTTCTGATATTCCGATTAAAAAGCTGGGCTGTCCACGTAGCCAGAAAAGCATGAGGACTTGGCAGATAATCAGCCATTGCTTTAGGACAGCTAGACATATGTTTATTTTGCTGAACTTGTTGGCGAAGGTACTTGAGTGTCAAAATACACACGCTTTCAAAATTGATGTAACGACAGGTCTAAAAACTCAGACGGTTTATAGTAAAAAAACCTGTAAATTCAAATGACTGTGGTGCAGGTTAACTTGTGTGATTTTACTTTTGAAGTGTAGATAACCCTTTAATTTAAACTGTAAGTACTACTGGAAGCATCCCTAAGTCAAGTGGGATTTTGCTGCTTTGCTCTGGATTAAAAGTCTGTTCTGAGAGTCGGTCTATCTGAGCTTCATTCCATCTGTTACCTAGGTTAGAGTATCTGGCCGTGTTAGAGTTTTTAACTTCTGATTAGGCTTGAAAAACTTTGCAGGTATTAATCTATAAAGCGTCTCAAAACATTCTTCCTAGGGTTCCTGCAGCTAAAATCATCCCCTTCATCTAAACAGTTCAGGTGAAAATTGTCTGCTTTGTGTAAAGTTTCTGAAACATACACAGAGAAAGGTTTTATATTTAGAAATAAACTGTGTATTCTACTCGAGCAAGTCCTCGATTAGAGTTATACTCTGTCCTTTGTGTAAAGGTAAGCAATGCTCCCACGTTGGTAGGCTAGTGAAGTGAATTAAGAAGCTGTTGCCATTTGTGCAGGCGTTGAAGTGACTCTAGATGCTTCCAGAAAATGTAAGTATAAACGCACTTTCTTAAATTATTTAGGAAGATATATGTTAAAAACATTTCATTGGGCAATGTACTGTTTAGCACTGTGTTAAATTCATCAGGCCATACAGTCTTTCCTCTTACCTGGAAATCTTGTATGAATGCTCTTTAAAAGAATAGATGGTTCCCATCTGATTGTTCAATAGACTGCAGTAGAATTCGATATTGTATAAGGATTATTTGAAACTTCTGCCAATAACACCTGTCTAACTTATTCTGGATATTAGAATATCCAGACACATGGCTATTGTGTCTGAATGATTCATCAAAATAACTAAATTTATCTTTTCCCCTTTCTACGAATAAGAAAGTAGTTTTGCTATTTCCAACTGTGAAATGAAGGTAAAAAAGAGGAATGAAACGTTGCCTGATGCAATCCTCAGGAGGTCTGTGGCAGGTGGGAATTGAGTCCCCATCCCTGATACACAAGGCATGGCTTTGCCACACTGTTTTTCCCGGGCTTCTCGTAGTGTTTTGTAAAACTTATATTTTTTCAGTGCTGTCCATGTTCCATAAGGTGTCTGCACTTGTTAATTTACTTTCAGTTGTTACATAAGATTGGGCAGGTTATAAAGTGTGTTTTCATCCACTGTGTCTTTTAGGTTCCTCTTCTGCGAGATGACGTTAGCAAAGAGTCACCGAAGCCTCTAGGCTGACTCTTAATGCAGTTGCCCGTGTGAGCATTTGTAAGAGGTGTTGTTTTAGAAATACTGAGATAAGTACAGGCTAAGAAAAATAGGTGCAAAATACAGAAACCCTGTTTGCGCTTTCAGTCAATTTTTGATGCAAAATGTGAAACTGTAATCTAGACTGCACAGGCTGTTGTTGAATTTTTTGTTCTTTAAGACCAAATGCCATAGAATAACAACATTTGACATTCTCATGCGTTCTTGCACCAGGTCTGATAACTTTTCCATAAACATATCAGCTTTTTTTTATTTACAATATAAGTGAAAGCCAAGACGCCACAGTAGATATTTATTATCTACAATATAAGCGAAGTCCAGATGATACAGTCACTGGATACCTGTATTATACAGGTATCACTCTATTTCGGTGCTGTTTTTTTTTTTTTTTCTTCTTTCTCTCAGAACTGTTGATGAAGTAACAACATAATGGGTAATTGTGTTTACTAATTATTTATGATTGGCATTTTGGCCTCGGTTGCTTACTGTTTAGAAGAAACCTGAGAAAATGTATTTCAGGAGATAGATGTTACTTCACTTCTTAAGAGTTAACACATGTAAACTGGTATTAAATGTGCAGTGCTGTAGGTCTATTGTCTCCATTTATTTAAAGAAAGATTTTAAAAAAAAGTTCTTTTTGAATACAGATTTTTTTTTACATTTCTTCATTGGTCTGATGCAGAAAACTTCCTTTTTACTTGGTTCATGGAGACTAACAAGCAACAATTGGCAAACCAGTAAGTTGCCAAAGAAAACTTGTTTGAAACATTGTCTGAAACAGCCGTCCCTGTCCCAAAGTATAGAAAAATGTACAATTCTAGTCTCTCGCATTTGATTTTGTAGCAAAAAAATCCCTCGGATTTTAGGTGGCAAGAAAATGAGATGTGCCTAACTGTGTTCTGGGCTGCTCTGCAGCACATTAGGGAACAGATGGTGTAACACAGACGGTTAATTCTTCATGTGTGTCTGAGTTAGCATAAAGTCCTGGAATGGTCCCAAATTTGCATCTGAACGGAGTATGCACCCCATTTGATTACAAACACGCATGGATATTTTTCTGTTAGTCCAGTTGAGCTGAGAACAGGGAGGAGGAAGATGAAATGGGATGCTGTGAAAAGCCATGTAGGTGCTGGAGTGAAAAGGTGTTTACAAGGGAAGCTGAGCTGCGAGTTCTTTGGGAACCTAATCCTCCTCCTGTCGTAAACAAAGGAATTTTTGCTGTTGACTTGCAGAGGACCTTGAATCAGATCCGGGCGTAACAGGTTGCTGCGTCTGCCTTTGGGACTGCTGTATCAATGCAGAAGAGGAAGAAGCCGTGCTCCCCGTTGGGAGTTCATGCTGGAAAAAACCGTAATTTGGCAGCCGCACTCAAAATTGCTTCCCTGTCCATGACAGTAGTATCCGGATGTATAGCACAGGATGTCATGTGCTTTTGTTTTGTCTTAAACAAATGTAATCCTCACACGTGCTTTGGCGCTAAATGACTCAGTAACTCGTGAAAGCATCTATTTGGGATTATCTGCAGCCTGGATATGAGAGCATTAACCTGGTAGAAGGGGGTTGGTTGTTTTTTGTTGGTTGTTTTTTTT
>VXBH01001431.1:0-11430 GCA_013400035.1 Rynchops niger | reverse complement strand
TCTTTTCTTTTATTCTTTTTTTTTTTTTTTTTTTAAATAACATATTTGTTCAGACTATTACTCACCTGTAGGTTGAACTCTTGTGTAAGATTCAGGTCCTCTAGGTTATGTTTTCTGTGGCATTACCGCATGGAAAATTAGTACAAGGGTGTCTTGAAGTTATCTTTGTGGATGAGAGTCAGTGTTTTTACTCAAGCTTTTCATATTTAGGAAGCACACGTACATGAGGTTTGTCTCAAAGTGTATTCCAGGCTTGGCCTGTTTGCATTATGATTATATGAACTTTGCTCTTGCCTTTGGGCATTTTTCTGAGGGGTTATTAATTCTCGTTGTTTCTTGCTTGTCCCCATGTTTGTTAGTTGTTCACTTATCTTCCAGACCTATGATGAAGTCCAGCTATCACGTCTGTTGCTATTTTCCTTCCCCCTAGAGAGATATATGCATGTAAGGTATGTAGCCTGTATGCTGCTGCTACTATACAGTTCCTATGAAGAAAAGCCAGCTTTTATTATGATTATTTTTGACATTTATCCCTATCTTTGATCTTTACTAAATGGGATTGTGATTCTTAAATACCATGGCTGTTTACTGATGTAATGTTTCCAGATATGTCTGTATGGGACAACTAGAATTCCTGGAAGGAGCGTCCTCAGTGATGTTGCTGAATATTAAGCTTTGTTTTGTTAAATATGAGGTTTTTCTATGTATTAAAGTCACTTGTGTATCAAAAATTCAACTCTTTATTCACCCACCCCCCACCCCCCACCCCCCTTTTATTGGTACACCCACAAAAAGAAAAGGTCTACATTAAATGCTGAATTCTTCCAATAGTTCCCAAGGTAGCTGTTTTTCATGCTTGGATTTCCCAGTGCACGGTAACTACAACCAGTAACTTTCCCAGGTTATCACTTGAGAAAGAAAACCCCAGCACGTCAGTGTAATCAGAAGTGTGATTATGTGAATCATGAGCATTACGTAGACTTAAGAAGTGCTCAGGGATCTGGGGGGGGGAGATATTTATTTATTTATTTTATTTTGCCTTTTTTCACTTCTGGCATTTTGCCTGCTTGACCCTTAACTGTGTCAGAATTTTGCCCGCTAGGAAGCCTCTCTGTATCGCCAGTGACAGATTGTTTTGATTTTGGAATATTTATACATGCTGCGCGTTCTTTGGGAGCGCAGTATTTATGATCCGCTGTACGGAGCCACGTTCTGTTCGTGCTTGCCCGAGCCTGCACCGCCCGTTAACGGGGCTCTGTGAGCGGCAGGGCTGCAGAGGAGGAGAAGAAGAAAGAGGAATGGTTTTCGTAAAGCGGAGAAGTGGAGGTTTTGGCAGCTGGCCGCCTGTCCCTGCCTGCTAGCCCTTCCTCTTTAACCCTACGCTAGGCACGAACTTGGCTGTTTCTCCTGACTGTGCCGTGGGGTTCCTGCTCCCCCATATCCCCCGCTAAATGAATTTGTAAATGAGTCTAAGCAAACGCTGTCACGTCCTCTGTTGAAAAGCTTGGTATTAAGCTTTAAGCACTACTAATACTTCTGTTAATATGCCAGCTGTCCATCACGGGGAAAAAAAAAAAAATATTAAAAAAAAAATCCCATTACTAATAGAGCCTTTGCCAATCGGTTGTGAAGGGACCGGGATTTTCTTGGGGGTGTTTGCTCTTCTTGAGTAACAAAGTTCAAAGCTACATCTCATTTCGGACTGATCTGTCGAGGGAATGTACGTGAGAGAGATGCACATCGTTCCCCTCGTGGAAGTGTGGCATGGAGAGTGTGAGTGGATATTTTATGGTTAATAAACAAACAAAAATAGTGTGACCTGTGTACTTAACTTATTGATGCCGCCTTTTTTTTTCTTTTTTTTGTTTTTTGAGAAAGAAATTGCTCTACTTAAAGTCTGAGATAGACCCAGTAGGTCACATTTTAGCCTTGGCCTCTGTTTCCTGTGACCATGATGCTTAGAGATGTAAGGTTGGGTTATTCCATCATCTTGACATATCCCTGTGCTGCTGGCTACTATCCAGAAATGTTAAAGAAATATTTTTTTCCCTAAAAATAACAGCTTTTGAAATTTTTTTTTTTTTTTTTTTCCCCATGCAGAGATGTGACAATACAATCTGGTTGAGGCCAGATTGCATCAGTCTGGTGAATAAATTAGGTTTGTTATAGCGCTCCTTAGCCCCATTTCTCTTGTGCTGCGAGCTAATATTCCTTGTTGTATCCCTCAGAGTTTAGGTTATGAAATACTCTTGAAAAAACTCCTTATAATTCGGTGTTCCATGCCATGAAAAATTCTAAATTTTACTTCTGATCGCAACTTTTATTCCGTTAAACATTCGTAGGAGCTGTTGAGTGTGTGTTGACTGTCCATTTAGAAATGTTCTGAGGTGCCCTTTAAACTGCCTCTGTTCTCCCTACGAAAGTTCACCTCCCACCACCGAACGGAGTAGGTTGTGGAGTCTTGCCAGTGAAAAATCTTAAGGGAAAAACACTGTGTTCAGAAAACGCTGCTGTATTCGGAATCCTAGGATGTGCTCTAAAAATAAACTTAATTGAAAAGATTTGTTTTCTTTTCTAATGTGGTTTACATCACTGTTTTATTAATATTTAAATAACAGAATGTCGTAACCCGGAGTACAGAAATACTTCTGTACAGAGCTCCCAGCAGAATCTTGGAAACCTTACATGAAGCATTATGATGTTTATTTTGCCACTGGCAATTTTCTTGGTTTAATGTTGCAGTACAAAGGAAAACGAAACTCTAGGCTTCTTCCAGAATGCAAACCAGATGATTAATGGGTTAAAAAGGAAAGTAATTAATTTTACTAAGTCATTATGCATACTCGGGAATAAGGCTTTAATTGCCAAGAATCTTGTGAGAATCTCTTTAGAAACTTCTTGGAAATTTTTGCATTTTCCCCCCAGCCGCCAAAAATCTGATGCTTGAACACAAAGATTAAACCTGCTATTTTCCTTTGTACCAATAATATTGTAAACATAAATGAAAAAATGTGGATGTGATATGTTCTCAGGTATATCTGTAAAAGGGAAAGTCAGATGTGAAGAACCTGGCCCTACATAGCTTCTACGGGTGTTTTTGGCGTAACGTGTTTTTAATGTAGTTCTACCAAGGGGTACACATTTTAGTTGAGTAGAAATAGAAAAATGATACTTCTTTTTGCTCAACTTTTCTATAACAAACAGAAATGCTAAGCAAAGCCCCCTGAATTTAGACACAGGTAGCAACAGGCAGTTGTAGAGTTTCCCATCGCCACGCGAGAAGATGGAGGACTGCCAACTGCGTGTCTGATTTTACTACTGCAAGCCCTATCAATGTGATACAGCCAAGGTTTCCTTACAGGTGTTTTTCCTGGGTATGTAGAATGGAAGTAAGAAATTTGCATTGCAAAAATTCAGTAAAATGGCTTCTGCTTGATGGAAGAAGTGGTTTTGTCTGGCTTTCAGTTCCAACCCCTGTTCTACAAGGAGAGTATTTAGTCTTCAGAAGCCTCTCTTCCTCTGAGACTTGGGTCAGAAACTGGGATGTTCCTCAAAGGTGGCCACCAACAGCATCCTTGCCTTGGTGTACTCCCTTGCAGAGCTGTTGGGGAGGGCATGGGCAACTAAGGAATATTTTTTATCTCTGAATGCAAATACTTTTTCATGGTCAAAGAAGGGCATATCGCTGCTTGTGTGGGCTGGGTCTGGGTGGCAAAGTGGGCATCCCGATCTCGTGCTGGCTGATGAGCAGGCTCATGGTTTGGTAAATCTTAGTTCACCAACTGAGCGATTGATCCAGATCTTGAAACAAAACTGTCTTCTGCCTCAGCTTCTTGAAAAATGCCACTAAGTGACAGAAGACGATTTTGTATTGTAAAATATAAAAATGGATGTTCTACTTGTCTCTCAGGATCACAGAGTCAATATTTGATAATTTTTTTTGTGACTCAGGGTGGTTAGAAATTAATTTGCATCATTATCTTAACCAGATTTTTTCTTCTTGTATTTAAAGGATGGAGCGTTTTAAAAACCCTTTCCTCTCTCCAGTTCTGTTTTAATATGAAGATTATTGAACCAAACCTTACATCCTGACAAGAAACTGAATACAGATAAGGCAAATCTTGATAAATTATATTATTAATTTGCAATTATTTCACTATATTAAACACAAATTGCCTTGCTTCCTATCTTTTCCCAAGTAATTATCGTACTATATTGTCTTTCAGTAATTTGAATTGAAATAATTGGATTGATGCAAAACTACCGGTGACTGACTTGTAAATGAAAATCAATTTTTCCAAAGGAAAACATTATTTTTAGTAACTTTGGAGTTGCAGCTTCAACTGAAAGCTTATAGCAAGCTGGCATCTCTGCCATTGGCTACCTTGGATATATTAATGTGTATTTATTGAGTGTATTGATTTCTTTTTCCTTTTTTCCCTGCTGTATTGTCCTCCCGTAACCTGGTATGATTATGATAAACGTGGTCGTGATAAAAATAGGTGCTCGATATATGTGGATGCGATGAATCTAAGGTCAGTTTAACATCATCAGGAACTTGCTTAGGAACAGGTTTATGACATAGATTTTATCTTGCAAAGCTTGAGTGGGAGTACAGAACAATTTGGGGACCAGCCAGGGTTTTCTATTTGTCTTTGAGTACTAATGTAACAGTAAAGCAGTGAGCCGTGGTGCTTTATAGCCTCTCTTCAAACAATTACTTTGTATGTGTGTATAAAAGTTTCAGTTTTGTTGCTATTTGATAATTCGGTGTATAAACTTGAGGATTTTCTTTAAATCATTTTTAGCTATGTGAGAAAATAAGAGTAGATTAGAAATGATGGCAAAAGTGAAAGCTTTTCTTAAGGCCAAAGGAAATCATGTTCATTACTCTTTTTAAAGTAAATCATTACTTTAATGTGATAAAAAAGAACCATTTGGAACCTGTATATTTGTTTCAGCTCCAAGCTATTTGAAGTCATGTTGAATGCGGCTGTAGAGGTGCAACTTTTACTGGACTTTTTTCCCCATAAATTTTCAGCTGTAATTCTGCTGATGCTAACAGAAGCTGCACCACCCTATTATATTTTAAAGACGTTTTAAGGGAGTTCTAAAATATTGAATTATCTAACATGGCAATGTGACGTACCAGCAGATGGAGACAGAAAGTGAAACAGATTGTGGTGAGGTCAAGTTGCTTATATCTGGAGTCACCTCCACTGAAAAAAAAACATTTTCGTTTTTCAGCTGTCCAGTGCTTCAGACAAGCTGCTATTTTTAGCAAAATATAGCAAAATGTAGCTGTTTGCCAGAGAGCTTATCTCTTGCCATGGTAAGATTACTTAGCTAGAATCAATTAGATGGTGGCCTTTTTATTTTCATGCTGTGTAGAAAATTCACTGTCCTCTCCTGTTAATCTGCATTTTTGGAAGAGGGATCAATGTGTGTGATATAATGAGGAATGTTCTGGCTCTGATTTTTCCCTTCATCCCTTCCCTAAACACATAATTTCCCTTTCTGTAGCAGTAGCATGTACATGGTGTGCAGTTCCTCAAACTTCCCATGAAGTTGTCTACAGATGGTGGTTTTTGTCCCAATTCCCACTTATTCTTTTTTGTTGGGTGGTTTGAACCTGATGATCCCAGAGGAAGAAAGGTGCTGCAAAGAGAAGATATTCTTTTGGCGTGACAGAAAAAATCTGGTCTCCCGATGTCACCTACAGAGGAGGAGATGGAGATCTGGCCTCTCTGTATGTGCGTATGCTTGCAGCATAGAAGATTTTTAAAACATTGTGTGTAGGAAGATTTCTTCTTCAGGAAGAAATTCTTCACTGTGAGGGTGGTGAGGCACTGGAACAGGTTGCCCAGGGAAGCTGTGGATGCCCCATCCCTGGAAGTGTTCAAGGCCAGGCTGGATGGGGCTTTGAGCAGCCTGGTCTAGTGGGAGGTGTCCCTGCCCATGGCAGGGGGGTGGGAACAATGTGATCTTTAAGGTCCCTTCCAACCCACACCATTCTATGATTTTATGCGTATCACTGGTGCTCACGAGCTCACACTCCTGTATCCGTAGGAAAACCTCTTCTTCCATAGTTCAGCAACACTGGAAACTATTCTCTGTGTTTACCTCATGTAGACATAAGAATTTTACTTAAGCCTTTTAGTCTGAGTGTAAATGTTCAAAAAGACTGAATTTCCTTAGGGAGCTACTATAACATTAATTTTTAAATGGTCTTCCGATGAAGGATATTGTTAGGTTGAAGTAAAACCAATGAAATGCAATTTCTGAAGATTTATCGAAGGGATAACTTGGCATAAAGCACCTGATTAATACAGCTGTGGGGTGAAATTTTCATTTGAAATTGTGATAGAAATGCACACCTAGCATCCAGACTTTTCCGTTTTTAACAGGTTACTGAATTCTATTCTCTATTTCACAACTGGAAAGGAGAAATTAGTTGAAGTAAAACACTTTTGTGAATTTGCTTGAAAAATAGGAAGAAATGTTAGAGACTTTGGAATTTTCAGCGTGCTTTACATTCATTTTCCAAATCACTTTTTCCTGCCGATTCTAAATTTGGGGACAGTTATTAGTTTTTAATTTAAAACGTCCCAATGGGTTGAAATTAGCCAAGTTGTTACGCAGAGTTGCTGCTGGTTTCCCGGTTGCATAAGCCTACCAGGAAGGTTGTGAGAGGTCACGCTGCCGGGGAGAGCGTGGCTGCAGTTTGGGTGTGCTCTGGCTGAACTAATCAGAAAAAAAAATGTTTGTAAAGCAGGGAGTGGTTCTGTGTTTGTTAGTCTTTGCATGCCGAGAGGAACTACTTGCATCTATTTTTCTCTGTTTTCTGAGGCAGTGGGAGAGGGCTCAGTGAATGAGTATTTTTGCATTGCAATATGACTTTAATTCGTAGGCACCTATAATATCTGTCTTTAGGTTCCTGAAGTGTCATAGGCACATAGTCTTGTAAAATTTGAAGAAAGTGTTAGGGACCTGCTGTTCCACATTATTGGTATGAATAATGTGGTAATTTGAGAAAGGGATACTACTTCAAATGTAGTTCCTCCTTATTCTTGTCGTCTCGGCTGAAAAACGCTTTCAGCAAGCTACAGATGAAGTCCTCCGCAAGAAGGGATGTACTTGGAGTTGTCCGCTGCCCTTCCATTGCAATCAGCATTCCTTTTACTTGCAGAGAGGGAAGATGGATAACCTGAGAATATATTCTTTCAGCAGCGAAAGGGAGATCTAGCTCTCTTAATGGATCAAGTAGAGCTGGAGGAAGCGATTTAGCAAAGAAGCTGTGGCCATCCTTCTTTTGTTGTGTAGATGGAGATGCAAATTTCTGATGGCAGTAAATAGCATATACTGATTTGTATATTCCACAGTTAGAGACATGACGCATCAGTGGAAAAAAAATCTGTTCGGTTCATGCTTGATGGCTTTTATTAACTAGGCTTACCTGGTCCAGGGGTCTACTTTATTGGGGTAACTGAGAAACAAGAGGAGAAAAATTGTGCAAAAACCTGTTCCTTCACATGTGCCAGAATATGGAGATTTTGCACGAGTGAGATATTAAAATTACACAGTGGTGACTGTATTACATCTCTACATCCTCCTGAAATTAGTATGTTTCAGTTTAAAAAACCCCCACCCTTCTCATAATGTTTCCAGATTTTTTTTCTACTTAGGAAACGGATCTTACATTAGACTTTGTGAAACAGGCCAGGCTTGTGCTATGAATAGTCCCATTTTTAGAACATTTGATCATAAATATTTTGAACCAGCAATGGATACTGCACATGCTTTGGTAAACTGTGGATCTTCGCATTCTTTTTTAAATATATGTGTATATATATTTTGAATATGTTCTGTGTTAGAAAACCATAGAAGGAGAAGGTATAAGGATAATTCTTCTGGAGGTCGTGACTGTGAAGCTGGGTCTTCTAATAAGCAAAAAGAAGTGCTTTCTCTAGAAGTTCTGATCATTTGCTTTATATCCATTGCAGGATGCCTTGAAAATAACCTGGCACACTGTAAAACACATGGAGGTCAAACTGTACAAAGGCTAAATAATGACCTCCTCACCTTCTCTGATGGCAGCGGCATTGTCTGCACTTCGTATCATGGCAAACTCAGGTGCTGGAAAATGTTAAAGGCTTTCCAGGGTTACTTAGTGAATGAGTGGGGAGGGTTTTTGAATTCGGGAACCTTGATCCCAGTCTTGGCTTTCTAAAAGAACCCCAGCATTTCTTTGTTCCAAGGTAAATAATTGGAAATACATTATTTTTTTAGACTCATTTCAAAATCATACTCGCCTAACCAATGAATAATGTAATCACATCGGTACTCAGTTATACTGGCCTGGGGTATTTTGTGCTTTGAGCCAGCTTTATTTTTTAAAACTTACATATATTTTCTAGGCAAGAGGGGTGCTTTTACCACTATATTAAATAATGTAGTCTTTAATTCAGAAGTATTTTCTGTCTGTGTGTCAGAAGGCAGCGTGGAAGAGTCTGGGCTAGCATTTTCTGCAGTTTGTTATTTCCATGTTCTCCCGTTAAATACTTTGCATTTCTTAAAGATTTGTGAACAGTTGATATTGGAGTTGTTCTCCTGGAGATGGAACTTAAAGGTCTTGAATTTGGATACTAGCTCAGACTAATTGGAACTCTTTGTTCTGTCTAGCTTCATAATATCGAAGTGAGTGGACTATGCAGTCTGATAATCTCTTTAATATATATTTGACATTAATTTCCCAAATTTGGCAATTCAGAAGAACTTTTGGGACTTGATTCCTTCAGAGTTAGGCTTAGACAACTGCTTTTTCAGAGGAAGTTCAGCCAGTTTTTGTGCATCTGCACAGAGGTTTGGAATCTGTGAAACCCAAGAGAAACGTGTGTCATTGTGAGTGTGGGGTCGAAGTGTGATTACTCCTATTTTTTTTCATCAAGATACTAAACAAACTATATATAAAAAAAAAAAAAAAGTGCCAAAAGCTTTCTAGTACAGTTTGTTAAAATTTTTTCCTAATACGCCTTATACTTCTTCAGGCAACTGATATAAGTTATGCTGGCAAAAAATCAGTTTGCTAATGTATCTGTCTGACTTTCACAGCATCTCTGGAAGTCTGTTGTCAAACAGGCACATGTGTCATTACAGCTCTACCACTTTCTAATGGAACTAAAATGGAGTGGTTCTGTCTTAAAAACCTTGGTGGAAGATGTCAGTAGATGTTTATTCTGTTTCTCTTCTTTCCTCTGGGCTTTGGATGTTTTCTGCTGTAGCACTCATGAGTTTACAGCCTTTTTCCAGGAGTAACCCGTAGCAGCTCATTGTCCATTTCTTTAGCGATTGGTAACAGAAAGTTTCGCATCGGTAGCTTTAGAGGAGGGAAGAGGTGGTGTGTAGGAAGGGCGTCCAGTAACCCCGTAACCCCTGTCTGCTCTTCTCTATTCTAAATTTTGTGTTCTTTGCCTTCCTTTATTTTTATATGTTTGAATTTTCTCACATACTAGGTTTGCTTTAAATATTTTAAAATACATAAATGAATTATGTTATTCCAGTCTTTCAGGTACTTTAGAGGGCCTGACATTCACAAGGATGTTCGTTAAACAGTGAACTAGCCATTTCATGGCCTCCAGACTGCTTAATGCAACCAGGTGTATCATGCCTCTGACTTTTACTCTAGAAACGTAACATACGGCTTAAGAAATCTTTGTCTGATGACTATCTCCAGGCAGAATTTCACATCTTTCCTACTTCCCATAATGCAACTGATAGTCTGTGCTGCTGCAGCCTTGGGAGGTATGAGGAAATCGCAACAGAACGATAAGAAATCCAACTATTTCCTATAGACAGCAGTTATTGTATTAACAACTGAGTTTTCTGTCCCTTCCTTTTGGTTCATTCGTGATTGAAGAGGTGAAAAAAGAATTTTGAAATTGGAGTGTGGCTGACAAATGCCAGCATTTGAGGTAATGCCAGAAAAGGCTATCTGACTCCTCAGCACCCTTCAGAGTCAAGTTTTTCCTTAACCTGGCTGGATGCGTCCTTTGGGTACCTACCAACCAAACGGAATTGCCTTCACCCAGCCCCAAGACCTACATGGCTTCTCCATGCAGGAATGAATTCGCTGCATTTATGCCACTCTCGATTCCCTTAAAGCTTTTAACTTTGACAAGGGAAGCAGCTCTTACTTCTCTCAAGGGAGTTTGAAACACACAGGTTTACAGATTTAGATAAAGTGCAGAAGAGTAAGACACTGCCCTCTTTTCATCAGGTAACACGAGCTTTCAGTGACCAAATCCAGGCTAAGCTGGTTTTCAGACTTCTTAAGTGCTTTTTTGTTCTGCAGGGGACCTTTCATGAGATCGGGTGAGCAAACTTTCTTAGGATCCTTGGCATCATTTTTTAGTACCTTTTGGCATTTTGAAATGGTCATTTTTTGTGAAAAAAATCTTGAGGTATGTTATTTTTTTTCTCTAAGCCAGGGCAGCTGATTCCAGAAGAATATTATGCATTGATTTATAGAGATGATCGTATCTAGGTTTTAGCTTGCTTATTTTGTGGTTGGGGCTTTTTGTAGAAACATATTCCTGAAAAGATGCATTAAAACTATTTTATATCAGTCATCTGGAATGCCCAACTTGACTCACTTATCTAGCATTAAGCAAGGTTATACAATATGACATGGGAAGTGAGATCACAGAAGTTTGATTAAAAAGTAATGAAATGTTTCTTTGATTGATTTACAAGAATGGGCTGTAACACGAAAAATTCCATTTACAGAAGCAACTTCACGGTTTGAGTGGGGTGTTGCATAAAATACGAGCAGAGTAACTGGATGTGGGAAATGAGTCAATCCAGTAGTTTGAGAATGGGATTAGGATTTTGATTCGCTGTTCTGTTGGTGCTGACTCACCGTGACCTTACACAAGTCAACTTTCTACATATCAGCAGCTCAGCCTAAAAATACACTATTTTTCTTACTTTCTTTTACTGCCTGCAAGCTTTGACTGTTGCAAATGAAAGTGCAGAAGTACTTTAAAGAATTCTGAGAAATTGTCAATACTTGTCATGTTCTTAAAATGCTCTGTGGGTTTTTTTAAGTTGCATTTTCCTGTTTTATTACTGTTTTGCAATGTTCTTCTCTGCTGCACTGTGGAGAGCTTTACAAAGGGGAAGAATTGACTCTACCACATTTTACAATTAAAGCAACAATTTTGTAAAAGATTTAGCAAACACACCAAGTAAAAACAAGAATAGTTTTTCTAATCCCCTTTGATTATGGTCATTTTTAAGCCTGTATAACACAGGCGTTTTAGTTACCAGCGTAGTTGTCCCAGCACAAACTGCGCAGCCTCTCCTGGCTTAGGAAAAAAGGTATTAACTAGCAAATGAAGCCCTTAGGTATTACAGTGGTAGTATTATATT
>VXBH01001430.1:181675-195399 GCA_013400035.1 Rynchops niger | reverse complement strand
CAGCAATTCTATGATTCTATAGTTTCAGTGGAAATCTTTTTGAGTACTAGGCTTAAGCACATGCAAGTTAGGCACAACCTTTGAGGAACTGTATAGCTAAAAGTTAAACCAGTAATCATGTCTAAACTGTAATTTTTTTTTAAGTCACATTAGATTTTCACGGGACAAAAACACGCTTATCTCTGATTTAACAATACTTCTCTAGCTCAGACCATTTGATCCTTAAAACATTTCAAAGAAAAGGTCAGGATTTGCTCTTTAAATGAGCAATACATAAAAATACAAGAAAGTTTTTCTTATCATGCTGCTGCCCTGTCATGCCTATTTTCTATAAGGTTGAAACATTTTAATGAATATTTACCCCAAATTCACCCAAACCCATACCAAGGAAGGCAAATTGCATGTAAATGCTTACAAGTTGGTGGACTGTAAGACAGTTTTTAAGAGAAATATTTAATTACTCTAACAATAGTTGTCCAGCCTATGTGAAACACCATTTTCTGTGGGACTATTTGTGTCCCTGATATGGGGCTATTTATCTAAGTAAGGATATCAAGATCAAGTAGTAGCAGTGCATGACTCTCATACTCCAGAATTAAGATGTGCAAAGGAAAATTCAGATTTTCCATGATATTACAAAAGACCTGACTCATTTCAAGAGGTCCATGCAATGCCCACTCATCCACTGATGCTATGTCTGCCAGTGACATTATCCTTCTGAGATCAGTAGTACTGGTGGCCATCAGTGGCTAATAATTCATTTTTTCCAGCTCACTGGACGTAGTTTGTATTTTATAGCTGTTCTCTGTCACCTACAATAAATTATTTCATAGCTTGAGTACTGACTTAGGATTGTTGGATGTGTTCAGGTCTAATTTCATTAAAAAGAATCTCATGCTGGCATGTAGGAGGTAAGAAGTCTAATGATATAAGCTAAAGAACTTACATCTGGGTCTTTTTGCTAATGCTGTCTGGCATCTGCAAAGGGAAACCAGCTGACATCCATGACATTAATCTTATTATTTTTTTTTTCAAAACATCTCCAAGGAGTAAATGCATAGTTATTGCCTTTCTTTGTATACAGTAGCAACAATAATTTTGATGCCTGTTTGATTAGATAACGAATCTAATTTTGAACTCTGCTTTTCACTGCACGAGAAATTTTTAACATTTACACTCATACTGAGAATCAGTTTATTGAGAAGAGTACAGGTGGTAAGTAAGTCCCACAGGCTTAGATCCACAAAGGATTTCTTTAGTGGGTCAGGGAAGGAAGAGAAGGTGAAGAACTATCTGCCATCCATAGCATTGACATGCAAACTATAGATGTTGAGAGCCTCCACTAAAATGCTGACTTAATGACCAAACCATCTAAACTCCACAACCAACTCAATTTACAGCATTATGAGGTCTCTAAACCCAGATCTCTATTACTTCTGTCAGCTGTGCCTGAAGATAGCCTTAAGTCTGGTATGCCATCTGATCCAAATCAATTCTCTCTCTACTGTTTATAGGGGTAGGGCTAAAGCATACGCTCACCATGTTCCTATGACTCAGTTTCCCCTTCCTAGTGCCTAATTGGATGGTTCCCAATTCAACTCACAAGCTATGTGGACAGAGAGTTTAAACTTATGCGTAAGCTAATATAACAGACAGATAGATACAGCCTCAGTGTTAGAATTCTGCAGGTGTTTGGAAGTTCAGAGCAGCTTGCTGCCTGTTGGTTACCTCTGTCCTGTCCAGCATTGCACGCAAGGAGTTCTCCTGCATAGTGGTTCCAGGCTGCCTGGTCTGGAAGGCTTTGACAGAATGCATCTAATCAAACAAACTGTGCTAAAATATAGCCAGTGAATATAACGATGGTCTTTCTACCACTTTTCTACTCAACAGGACAATGTTTAAAGTGCTCTGAACATAATTTCTACTAAAAATGTTCTCTGCTGTACCTGAAAAAGTGAGAAAAAGGCTCTTTTCCTACAACGCAATCTCCAGAAAGTTTTGCCCTGTAAGGATTTTGATCTGTGGTCAGTGAATGTTTAACTAGCCTGCTTCCACTTGTTTGCAGTCTGATCTTTCTTGCTCTGAAACTTCTTCAGTTCCCTTTGCAGTTAAAATCCCTTCTACCTAGCCAGAATCATGAACAGATATGGAAAAGAAAAATGCTGACAGATACCCCACGTTACCGGTGATTTTGATTTTTTGACACAATTCCCACAGCTCCCAGGCAATTTAGTTTCACATTACTCACAGTACAGTACTGTAAGAAAAATCCTATTAGTAAGAGTCAATGTTCAGACTTCAGAGTCAGTCAGGGTTTTTTTGAGAGGAACCTATTTTGCTGCTTGGATCTGAACATCTCTAGTGTTAGCATGTCATCTGTAAAATAGAAGGAAGTTGGTAGTCTTAGACTGGTTTCTTGGTGAGATAGGTGACCTCGTGGCATTAAAATATGTATCTCACGTGTATATCACAGACATGGCTCTTGACACTTCCTTACATAGCCTGGTATTCAATCATGGACAAGAAGTTTCAAAACAGGGTCAATGGATGGGATATGCTAGCTGTCATCTTGTATTTGCCCTTTGAGAACCTTCTCTGTTTCCTTAGGGGTGTGTACAGAGGGTGAGACGACTTTTTGCAAAGAAGCACTCACAAGAGCTATTTCTCTTTGTAGAAGACTGCTGAAAGAAAATAGAGAGGTACCTAATTATATTTTAAACAGTCTGTGAAGGATTTTTCTGTACTCTGTACTTTAACCATGTGCACTTTCATTCTTCAAATATGAAAAAAAAAAAAAATCACCTTGAATATGTACAAGTATTCAGGTACATTCTATAATGGATTTTCAGTTTTATTATTAGTGAAGGTCATACAAGAGTTTTGCTTTACCCAGTTGGCTTCTAAAATATTGAAGGTTAGAATTTTCCCATCTAAGAAATTCAAGAACAGCACATAAGGACCAAAGAATACTCCAGTCTCATTAATTAATCAAGTCATGTCACAGCAGATCTTGTTAATCCATCCTCAGAGGAAACTCGAATGATGTTTCAATTCTCTATGCAAGAATAGACAGAATAGTGAACAGTGATAATGCTATACAATTACAGAGAGATGGGCAGCATTTGGAGACACCAGAAATTAAACTAAATTAATTTTTTCCCCAACAGCAACTAAAAGACATTTTTTGGGTGTTATCTTTGTGAACTGATCTACTTAGAGGACACTAGCAGTATTATATTTTGATACTAAACATTGTAAGGTGACTGCTTTAAAAGCTCCATTGGAAAGAACAAGAGTTAGTGAATTTTAAAAGTCACTTTGTTGCATGAAACCAAACAGCTTAATCTGGCATCTTTTATCTTTTTCAACTGACAGCAGACAAATGCAGGTCTTCACAGTGTACTAGGAGAGTGACAATGACTGGGTATGTAGTAATAGCTGCTGCATTACTTTTTCTTGGCTAGTAGCAGCATTTGCTTTGTAGTCCTAAAAAGAATCAAATTGCTATATCCAGCAATAAGGCTCACAGAGAAGTACTTAATTTTTTTGCAGGATGAACAAACATTTTAAGTCAGATTTACTAGTAATACTCTTCATCTAATCAAACTGAGTATCTCACCTCTGTCTTGAGAGTTCATGAACACCCTTGCCCTAATCCCACTAAATGTTTGAGCTCTACATAACTGTTTACAGGTGAAAAGCCGCTCGGAGGTCAAGGGATTATCCTCATACTTCATGTCCAATACGTTTAACTAAACAGCTGAGCTTAGCTCAGTGACTTACAAAAATGATGCCTGCATATAGATAACATATGGTCCCTATATGAAAGGAAAGGAGGAATACTCCACATTTAGCCTAATAGGATTTATGTAGGATATAGCTGATGCAAAAGTTCTTGAGCTGGATCAGTGCACAGGAAAAAGTTTTACTTTTTCTGGCCAAGTTGGCTGTTACAAGTTAGCAATAAAGGAACATTTATTCAAATTGTAAGACCAGGAAAAATCATAGTGGTGGGTTTTAAAATTTTTGTACTGCTCACATCTCAAGGTCTCTGTCCAGACGTAAATGTTCTTTCCAAGCCTTGCCTAAGGCTCTTCTGATAGCTCTCACAATTACGTGTGAAATTATTCCTCAGACAGAAGAGTGATGCATCTGCAGCATGGGTCTGATCCAAAGATCAGTGAAAGCAATGGAAAAACTCCAAGTTGTGCAATCACTTGTGGATCAGATCCCTGAATTATTAGTGATGAAGCACTGTATAAAATGTCATCCCCAATTAAGCTATGGCAAAAGTCCCATTCTGTAGGGTCAGGACTTCAACTCTAAAATTTTCTCAGCTATCTATACTCCATCGATTCCAATTACTTTCCAGCCTAACACATCTACAAAAGTGAAGCTTATTTGTAAAATTTGTCATCCTTTTTCCACTAATCCCAACACTTCTATCGCTACTGTTGGATAAAATGAGTTCCTGTTTATTTTTTATTTTAGTTATTTTTGCCTCTTCTTCAGGAACAACAGTCAGTAAAAATGTGTGCTCATATTTGTAACTATGTGTTCTTTTATTGTATTTGTATCCCTTTTTGATTTAAGTTTCACCACCGTCTCTGCAACTGAGTTTTCTGTTCATAATTTGAACTCCAGAATTTCAAAACACAGACTTTTAATATAATGTGAATATTTACATCAGAAGCACCAGCATACTACTTTAATTAGAGATCAGAAAAAAAAAAAAAACCAAAAACAAACCACCATAGGATTTACAAGCAGTGTCTTATGCCACTTCAGATGAAGGATCCTGTGGACCAGGGCCTCAGATGATGTCTGGAGATATGGCTTCATTGATTTCAGTCAGCTCACCAAATGAGGATTTCTTTCTACCTGTCCTTATAAAACTCTTTATGGCCATTCTATGGAATTGAGACATGGAGAAAAATAAAAATCAATAACTACCAAACTGAATAAATATGAGAAGATTTTGATCTGCGGCCAGATGCTTTGCGTTTAGTGAAGTAAGCTAAATTTACTGCAGAACTTCCTACTTCTGATCTATATTTTGCACATTCTTTAGACCTAAAAGAAGTCTTCTACCTGCTCCTGTTAAGAATAAAATCTCTGTCATGACTAGTTAATCAGCTTACTCAGGCACTCCAATTTGACGTAATTAAATTTTTCATCCAGTCACCTTATTTCTAAGTCAGAACGTAAATGTAGAGTCCCTCTGCAGGTTCACTGACTACCTAATCTTGCTGTGCCAGGTCATGATCCTTCCAGGCCTCACCAGAGCCTCGCTCTGGAGGTTTCCACAAAAAAGTTAAGTGACCTGCAGACTGCAAAGGTCTATGCTGTAGCTGTGGCTGAAACATTTTCCCATGTGATTAGAAAGAAACAAACTAGGACGAGCAGTTGCCAGCCTGGAGCACATTCTCCCTGCAAAAATCCTACTGACTACAATTTAGTATCACACACACACACATTTTATTCCTACAGACAGCTGTGTCCCTGCTCTCCAGCATCCTCACTGTTAATCGCCGTTCAGTAAACAGGCCTGGCATTACTGCTTATCTTCTCCTCAACAACTTTTCTGCATCAGTCCATTCACATTAAATTATTTTGCATGCTCTTGTATGCCAGTTCCCAAAGACTTCCTATGAATGTGTCCTCAGACTTGGATAGATTTCCTCCTAACAAGGGGCTGGAAGGAAGCTGCAAGAGATCTAGATCATTCCACCTCAGTTTACAATTGAAGAAGCTGAATGCTTGATTTGTTTTTCATCTGACACCCACATCCCCCAGTCAAACCCTTTCCTTCCTCTTCACTTCTTTCTCAGAGCTCTGTGTGCACATATGATGTACACAGCAATTCTCCTGTATACAGATGAAAATACAGAAAACTATGGACAAGACGAGACATTTTTAGCCCGGCTCCTAGTGATATACACTTATCTTGCTTGCTCATTTCCCAATCACCCTTTTCTATTCTGAAATTATGAGGAAGGGGCCACCTTCCTGTCCATAACATATCTTTTCACAGACATCTGTCTATCAGCAGTCATATACTGAAACAGTCTCTGAAATTCTCTTAAGCATCACTCTCCCATGGGCATTTCAATATACAGACAGCCAGCACAGGTTTATATAGGTTTATGTAGTCAGGAATAAAAATGCACCCCTAATCGGTTAATGCCTTTAAGATAGAACTGTATTTCCTTGTTCTACCTCAGTATTATGAAGATTGCAGAATGACTGTTTAAAGCATGTTCTAGAACATAAAAATTCAAGGCACCATGAAGTCCTTATAAGAAACCTGAACAGTCTGACACATTCAAATGATTTTCAGTACATATTTCTAAATATCTCTCATCCTTACCAAGAGAAATATTGGACAGAAATTCCTGAGATCAGTGAACTCTATTTTTGGAAAATTGGTGGTAATGAAATAACAAATGTACAGATAATGTAGAAAACATGAAAATAAACTATTAATAACCCCCCCCAAACACTTTCTAACCAACCTTCACATAGTAGTATCTAAAAAAACCCCCTAGTATTTCATAGAAGAAAGGAGAAGTCATTGAGGACAAGGCAGCTCATCACAACACTCTCTAGATTTGCATTTACTTTTCTTCTCTTGCACAAAGCTGTTGCGTTTATGTACTGGTGCTAACTATAAACTACAAAACCAGGAAAACATAAAGAAGTTATTTCCACATCATTTAAAGTTTGCTGTTTTATTGATTTTTCTCTCCACTCCCCACATCTCACATTTCATTTGAGCCATTTGTTTTACATTTTAAAGGAACAGCCTTCCAAACACAGTTAATTTTACTAAGGCTTTAACGTGTCATTGACTAGTCAGTATTATATTAATCTCTGTGATGCTAATGTTTACAAAGCAGGGGTATGGGGCCAAATCTTGATTGCCCTACTCCAACAATCAGTTACACTGATTTTAATAGCACTATTAACATTAGCAAACCCATAAAAATTTGGCTTCTTACAGCTGTCAGCATGCCTTTCCCAGGAAAATCTTGTAATTCTTCCCCATCTCTAAAAGCAGAGATTTTTAAAAACTGCAGTCACATTGTTTTGTTCAGGCCCTGCTTTCACTGAGATGGGCATTTTGAGGGAATCATCATATTCTTAATATGTGCATTTTCACTGTTAACAACCGAATCAGAATATTCCAGAAAACCAGCAAGGTTTTTTTTTTTTCTTGTCTGAGCAAGCTCATATCTCAGAGTGGTATGCTTCTAATCCGATTTTACTTTTGCATGTGTCAAATTGGCTACTTCATCAACAGTTACACAGCAGATGATTGGCAGGTATGCATGCCAGGAAATCACAGAATGCTTCCCATTTTGTGCCTCTTCTTGTAGGCTCACTGTGTTCACTCCTGTATTCTTCCTTGTGCTGTGCAGTGAAGTACATACGCAACTCGGGATTTAATCTAATGTTCACCATTAATTCCATAGCAGCATGCAGGACTAACTGCTCTGAGTGAGCCTGAAACAGAAGAAAGCAGTCACTGCCCCCAGACAGAAAAAAAATTAATGGGATGGAGCACTGACTACCTAGCATGTCTCCTGGATCAGAACGTGTTCTCCACTGCAGGACCCAGAGACTCGGCCCTGTCTCCCACTTTCGTGTCTTTGCCTGATATGGAGAGAAAATGAGATTTTCATGACCCAAACTGTGTATGTGCGAAACAACTATTTGTTATGTTTCCCATTTCTCATGCCAGGATGAAACAGCAGCTTCAACGCCAGGCTCTAAAATCTTGGACCCATAAGTTTCCATCAACTGGCAATATCGATCATCCTGTTCTGAGAGGCAGAATTACCGTATTCTCTGACCAATTTCCTCCTCCATGTCAAATGCCATGATCAGGTGCAACACTGTTTCTTATGGCAGGATTTCCAAAAGAAGCACAATTAAAACCTCTTTTGCTTGGCTTGAGTGTTAGCTCCCTTTTGTACTTTACATGACGTAACCCAGTTTTGTCTCTGCTTGTAAGGAAATTTGGTATTTCTGGAAATAAAAATTGACATTATTTTAAAATGTTTTTCTTGGCAAGTACAACTGGAATAAAAATATCCCTGTAACACAATTAGAAATACCATTGTGAAGCAAATGTAACAAATCTTCACAAAAAGAGATTTATGCAGTCTATAATAAATACAACACTGAAAGTAATTACACCACATACACAGTGAAACTTTTTAGAAAAATATTTTTAGCATTAATCACCTACATTAATATTATAGCATAACTATTTACACAGAGGCCAACCACTGTGAATATGCGCTTATGTTCTACAGCTACTCACATACATTGAAAAAAATGGTTTTTCAAAAATACTTAAAAATTTAGAGAAAACGAGAAATGTCACAAGGCAAGATACCCAGATGCCAGTATTCACTGCAGAGAGATTTGCTAAACTTAATTACCTACAATGCAGTGCTGATTTGCTGAAAGATACTTAGTATTGGAGCACAGTTAATTAGCACAGAAAAGCTCAAGGGGCTTCACACTAATTTATATCACCTGGGTAATGAAGAACAGGAATAAAAGACTTCTTGGGTCACTGACTACACTCCTGTGCAATCACAGACAATCAAATCATATAGTCTTAACTCAAACTGCACCGGATACCTCTTTACAATTTGCTGGTGAACCACTGCTGATAATTTCTCTTCAGATCTGATTTTCCAGGCATATTTGCACTCTTTCAGCCCTTTGAGTAACTGAGTAACTTTACTCATGGCCTGTTTATATTCATCTACTTTTAAGTTACGTCTGCCCTTTAAGCTTCAAAAGCTCTTTCCTTTCTAGTATTTATCCCTTCCTCATTGCACAGAAATAAATCATATCCACTTCAGGTTTTGTTTGTCTATGACAAGCCAAGTTCTTTTAGCGTTGTCCCACGGAATGGGCTTTCCATTATCTTTTTATTCTAGTGGACATTTTCTTCATCAATTCCAGTTTGAAATTGATCGTTCACGAAGGGAGGTGGACAGAATTTTAAACAATTTTCCAGAGGTCTGATCAGCGCTTTGCACACCAGCATCAAAACTCTCCTTTCTCTGTAGAAATGCCTCTCCAATACACCTAGAACTATATTCACCATTTCCATGCCACCTCACAATGATAACTCAAAAATATTCAAAAAGTGACTACCAAGTATTGCAATTCCCTCTCCCCTTCATTTCTACCTTGTGAAGTGCTATGGTATAACAGATGTTCTTCTCATTAGTCCCTAAATGCCTGACTCTGCACTTTATATTATTACATCTTTCGCATTTTTATTATTTCATTGCTCAAGGTCCTACACCTCTCTGTGATATTCCAGTTCTACCTTTATGTTTGCAATGCTTTTTAGGTGCTGCCATCTGCAAATTTTAGCACACACCTACCCTTTTTTCCTGCCAATATCATAAATTTAAATGCGTAATTCAGCCTAAGAAAAAAAGCAAAACTTTTTTAGGTATCTTAAAGAAACAAAAAACATCCCTTTCTACAGGCAGCCACCCTGTAGCTTATGACTTCTCCTGTCATTGGAGTCATTCTTCCAATTCACTATTTCTTAGCTTGCTTCAAAATTTTTTATATCAACTCCTAAATTCTTTATCTTCGCTGGTAATTTTCCACGACCCCCAAAACACTGCACAGCAAGCCCAAAAGATGAGGTATGCTGTCTAACTCTAGAACACTGATTATCAGTAATAGCTCAGGTTACACTGGATCTGTTTAGGTAAACTTACGCTACTTTTCAGCTCATTTAATTCCAGTCCCTTAATTATTCTTTCTTTCAAGCATCATTCTAAAGTCCTGTATACTACAAAAGGCATACATAAAATATTTTTTTTTTTAAACAAAATATATGGTTTTGTCTTTCTGAAGTCTGGGAGTACTATCCCTGGCTTGTGTGAGTTTTTAAGATTTTAATTCTGCATTATATACGCAGTTTCAAGTGCCATTTATTTATCTTTCTGAGGAACTGTTTACACTGTTTCAGTTTAAATGAAGTAATTGCACTAAGTTTTACCCTGATTTGTCCGTGTAAGTGTTTTTTATCTACCATGTTTTGCATTCCTCTGTTCAACATAACTGACACAATTGAAGCAAAGCATTAATTTAGCTATGAGTCATAACACTGTTTCCTTGACTGCAACTCTGCTGCATGGTGGCCTTTTTCCACTTCTCCTGGTTTTACTTTAATTTTATAAATAACCTTTTCGTATTTGTTTAACTTTCCTTGTCAAAGGCGACTCAACATAACCGTACCTTCTCTGATTTTGAAAATTAACAGATGAGATCAGCAATTTAATGAGGGTCAGTCCATGCACTCATTCATGCGGCAACAGTTCTGAAGAATCAATTAGTCCTTGAGTTCACGGCAATGCAAACTCTGCAAGAAGGAAACTCTGCAACCCTGATAAGTCAAGGACAGAAAGGCTCTGCGACACAAGGAACTGGTGATCAAAATGGTAATTGTCTGGATAAACATGCTATCATAGTTTCATAGCCTGTTACGATGACGGGCTGCAGTCAAGTCTCCTTTGAGGCTGAAAGCATCAGAAGACAGAACTCCTAATTGACATTTGCCAAGGGTTTTACAGGAGCAAACATGCCAAGCAAAGAAACTAAAGCTGTCTCTCAATTAAAAGCATTGCTTACGATCACCTGGGGCCACCTATTTTTGAAAATGGTTGGTATTAGCAGCAGGAAACAAAGGCGAGAAACTCAAGTGAGTGGGAGCAGCATGTGCACATGCAGCCAGGTGCTGCGCTCATACCACAGCCCGAGGAGCCAGCCAGGATCAGGCTGCTGCAGCCTCACTCAAACGCAGAAGTTTTGATCAAAACATGAACACAACGGTGCAAATCATACAACTCAGCAAGGATCACAACACTGTACGCCAGTGTCTTGCTCTGACAGATATCACTGATATGTGCTTAAACTTGTCTGGAACCAAAAGATTAGGCTTGGGAAACTCTGAAGCCTTCTTTGACTTAGAGAGCTCTATCCTGTTTATTAGGCAACAGGAACGTATTTTACTATTTCTGAAAAAGGCATGTACAGGTCCTTCCTAATATATTTCCTACCTCAGGATGACAGTTTGTTTCTTCCATGCAGACGAGAGCATTGCTTCATGAGCGAGTTCAGCACTTTTTTTCCAGAGGTTAGTTTCTAACTTCTTCAAAAGCTGTAGAAGATAACCAGGGACTCTGAGCCTGTCAACAAGGAAGGTTTATTCAGGAACGTGGTCTGTCTAGTATGGGGAGTTTCCTAAGAGTCAGATTCCTACTCCAGTCCACAGTTAAAACTTATCTGCCACGTTGAGAACTTAGCTTTCCAGTTAATTTATATTAAAGTATATATGGTATTGATCTCTCTCAAATGTTTTATTCTGTCTCTGTTTCTTTTCTGGAAATTAACACTAATTCTCTCCTTCCAGTCCCCAAAACAAACCTTCAGGATAACCTTTCCTTTCATTCTACTTTCTTCTTTCCTAAGACTTTCAGAGGCATCAAGAAGAAAGGTTGTAATTTGTAACTGGCATTCAGAGTTCTTCATCAAACAGGGCTACGGAGTCCATGATGGTTCAGCGTGCGATAGATCGCAGCTGGATGGTGGTTCAGTACGCGAGTACAGGTATGCGTGCTCTCCAGCCCCTTGCCAGGAAGCAGGTGGGCAGGATGACGCCTGAGAGACTAGAGGAAGTGCTTTAGGGAGAAACCCTTCTCTGGTATCTAGATGACCTCTAGGGATTAAACAAATCTCTCCACCAGGCAGAGGGGATTCCTGCGAGTCTCCACCACTGCCGCTTTACACACCTGCCAGCGGAGGCCTGCAAGGCCACTGACTGCAGCATTACTTCAGTAGCTACGGAAATCACAGTCTGGAAAACTAGATCTCTCCCTCGCAGCACACAGGTCTGCCCTTCACTCTCCCTCCTACCCGGGCTCTGACCCTGTGATTTTATTTCTGTGAAGAACCTTACTGCATCCTGCACATCACTGAGGTAACAAAAGACTCCGGTTCTCATTTCAAATGTCAGTTTTTCATATTCTTTATTTCAAACACTAATTTCCTCCCAGTGTATCAGGAGTAATTATTACTCATCTCGGCAATGACTACTTCAGCTTGAAAATATGGTCTTGAAAAGAGCAGAATGATACTCTGATTTAAGGACCCTGCCAGCAACATTAGCATTACTAGTTTACATGAGTAATATGAACATCATCTTTTTTAAAGGGCTATATTTCTTCTGTCCTCCTCTGGCAAGGCTATCCATTAAAGGAAAAAAATGTGTCAGAATGGATAAAAGACCTTTTTGGAGATCTATTGTGTAATATATGTTAGTGGAAAATATCAATTCTATAAAAAGACATTAACATTGCTTTGTTATATCCAGCATCTTATGAAACTGGAATGAGGATTAAAAATATCAAGCAAACAACAAATAATTTAATTCTTAGCATTTCTACAGATACTCTCTTCACTTCCTGAAGTTTTGTGTCACTTTCCTTAACCAGAAGCAAAATATCTGGTTTGCACAGGTTATTTGGTATCCATTTCAGTGCACTTCAGATGAAAGTGACCCAAAGTCTAACACGGGAAACACAACTTTGCTACTGATCAAGAAGAGAAAATGTTTAATTTCGTTCATTGTTCAATGCCAATATTTGTCTTTTTTTACTCTTACCACAGGAGTCTTGTAATATGTGAAGACAATCAATCTTAGGATGAAATACACACCTGCTGAAGCAATCATACCACAGCTATTGTTTCTACTTCTCTCCTTACTGTTGCCATTCTTTTTGGCTCACGTAGTTGTCTGTCTTGTCTTTAGTTTCTTCATCATTCCCTCCTTCCCCTGGCTGTCTTTGAGGATGGAGCCTGGAGGCAGAAAAGGAATTGGTCAGACCAGGAATACCTGGCCCTTGTGCTCACAGCTTGTTGCACCAGAGCCAGTGAGCTGTTTGCTCATACGCTCAATTCACTTCTGTACTGTGTTCCAGCATCCTATTGTCAAGTCCTGCAAGCACAAATCCTCCTCTTGTCCTTTTCTCACTATCCTCCCCGCTTTGTCAATGTACTCCTTCTACTGTGAGCAGACTGAGAAGACAGACGTGCACGCAAAAGCCAGTTCTGATGAACACTGATTCAACTTCCCCCCCGCCCCAAGAAAAGTCTAATTACACATGTTCCCTGTTGTCAGAGAAAGGTGCATGCCAATCTTTGCACAATACCACACACGATGGATTAATAAGGTAGATCTGAAGTTTTAAAAATACTATATAAAAACCCTCATAAAACCCAAGGTAAATGATGTGTTTGAATCTCTCTTTGCTTTCAATATTCAGCAAGACTTTTCCTCAGTTCAGCACTAAACAACCGTATCTATTATTTCAGGTCGCCACAGTCTTTTCTTAAGAGATCTACAACACAGAAGCAATGGCTATGGGTGAGGCAACAGTGAAGATACGGCACAGCTAGTGCCTTTAGGCATTTCATAATGAAGTTAAAATTAGAGAAGCAGTTCTTTTGACATCTGTAGGACTGAGATCTTCCGTATAAGGCAGCATATTCTGTGATTTACTTTTTTTCTCCTATTCAAATGAATTGGAATCTTCTGCAAATACAGCAGGAGCCAGGCTTTCTTTTCAGGATAAAGGCAGTCTCCGTCATGAGGTTATAGCCAGCAGGATTTGTTG
>VXBH01001430.1:164722-177858 GCA_013400035.1 Rynchops niger | reverse complement strand
TTTTTTTTTTTTTTTTAAATGTAGTTGTAATATTTTACATCTGATCCTTGATTTTTTTTTCTCTATTACATGGTCATTTGAAGTCATACAAGTTTGCTTTTATATAATTATTTATTTTTAAGTTAGCATTTCCTAGGATTTAGGTCAGCTTATTTTTCACTTCCTTGATTGTGAAGAAGAAGTGTCACGACCTATTATTTTGGTTGTGCTGCTGGGTGAATAGTATTGTGAAATGGCAGCATATTAAGGCAATGTAAAATAATGATTAAGGTGACTTGAAAAAAGCGGGAAATCTAAAAAGAAAATAGAAAAACTAAAGCTACAGTTTTGAATCTAATTGCCTTAAAGATCCAAAAGTACTCTCTTCAATTATTCAATGAAGCAGGAAAAGTGAATTGCAAGTTTAAAAAGAAACAAACAAAAAGATTTGGGCATAAATAGCACCATTATGACCATGTATTTCAGGTGAAAGTTCTGCACTGGACTTTATAACTCAGAATACAGGTCATAGGCATCAGATGAAATTACATACAGACATATCTAGAGAGACACTACACATACATACACATAAGTATCTATTACCTTAACTATGTGCATTTTTTTTTAAATAAGAGTTTCCGAGTATCTTTCCATACCACTGATTCTACTTAAAATCCATTAAAGGAAGGAAGCATCACCAATTGTCTTGGCTCATACTTTTTTCTCAGCAAGCTGTTCTCTTATTTGCCTTACTTTTCTCTAGGAAACAAGGTGTGAATTTTCACAGTATCTTGCTCGAGGGTCCAGTATTTTAAATTATGTAAGATGGATTGCCTAAGTTGTGCATTCCACAGAGGAGCTCTAACAGCTGTGATGGTGTTTCTGTGTTGCTTTACTTATTTATTTATTTTCCGATTGGTACTGGGATAAAATGTTCTCAGTTCTTTTCTTCACTAGAGAACAAATGGATTGTATTGTTGCATTTCATTTTTAATTCTTAAAAGCTTTTGGCACAGTTCTATAAAATTGCAAAGATTTGCAGTCAATAATGCTAAACTAAAACTAGAAGAACCAGTAATTATAAACTCACAGAACTTTATTAAAATGATAGGACCAATACTTTTTTTATCTGGAAGGACACAAAATACTTGGAAAAACTTTGCAAGAGTTCCCAAACCAAATGCTATTTTTCCTTCCACCTTCATTCTGAGCTTGCAGGAGGCTGTGTAAATTACCTATAACATGCTGACTACACTAATAAAGAAACAGAAGGTAACAGTATTTTCTGGCATTCACTACAAATCTCTCTCAAGCTCAAGTCTGACAAGCATACTCTTAAAGTTAATAGTGCAGTACACCATGATTTGAGTCATGAAAATATTTAGCTCTTTCTGCTAAAGATCTTATCACAACTTGCTGGAAAATCATACCATTCTTTAAGTCAGTGTCTTTCAAATCTTCTCCACAAACCTTAGTAGACAATTTATGTCTTATTGTCTATCACATGCTGATGGTCAGTCATGTTTCATTCAGTTAAAAACTGTCAATATCTGATAATACTAGCAAAACTTTTCATTCCAGTATCCAGATAACTACAAAAGTATGGATATACATTAATTAAACTTCTCAAGGCTGAAAGGTGCCTCCAACACTGGGTATCACATCAATACAACTGCCAGGTGTGGACAACTGCAGCACAGCTACTGTATAATTTTATATGTGGCTTATAGATCCTGTAAAAGAAACACATTTCAGTATGTGTTCATAATTTGTGAATGTCACACATTTGAACACATTGCAGCCGTATTTTTTCTGGCTTGTTGTTGCAGTATCTATCATTTTGTGTGAGAAGGCTGGAGCAGAAACATACAGCCTGCTTTTTAAAATTCTATTTTAACTTAACCCAGTTATGCAGTCTTTCATAATACTTTATTGCTGCTCAGGCCTTTTGATCATTGATCCGAGCACAATCCACAGTCACAAACCCAAAGTCAGAAGGGAAGGACAGTAAAAAGAAATAGTGAACAGCACTGACACACAAACATTAGTAAATAAATAGTTTAGGAGAGAAAACTCATGATGTTTGGAAGCTTGTGTCAGAAGTATTGTAAACCACTAGAGAAATACAACAAATGTGGTGAAGGCAGTGCAAGCCCTAATTCACAGCACACAAGATACTACAGTTATCATAAAGTCACTAGCAGTACTAATAATGGTATGCCAATGGCTATCATGCTTACCTGGTGCAGATTTGATTACAATTAACTGGCAAAGAATTATTGATTTAGAATTAAAAGTAGAGATGGAACACAAGGCTGAAGATACCGTTAGTATAAAAGCAAAGCAAGCCTAAATCTTTTAGCTATAAAGACAATAGAAGGGACAGTAACTAAAGAAACATTGCCAACCTCTTCTTTTTTTTCTTTTTTAACATATAATGAAAACAGCATTAAGGCTGTATATGCTTTAACAACACACTTGGGAATGACTGTAAATAGAACAGAGCTGATGCCTCTGGTACAACAAAAATAAATACGAAAATCTTCCAGTTATGGTTATAGGTACAGATGAATCAGCCTTTTTTAGGTGAGATAATGGTGCTGGTAACATATTAGCCACGCAAACTGTCTGTGGGCCATTATCCTGCTGTGGTATTGGGTGTCTTAAATGCTCACCATTATATCTGAGTTACAGTAATGCCAGTAACATTTTTCATTTTCAATGCTTCAGCGAAAGCATGCATTTTTGTTCACCCTGTTCATATTCTGTGATCACAATATGACATTATTAAGACTTGAACTAAGAGAGTTCCAAAATTCAGTATTCTAATTACTCTGGGTTACATTGATTTTCAACCAGCTGGACTTAGAATATCTTGCTCAGGTCAGGTTAATATTATTTTTTAATCAACACATAATATACTGCTTTGAAATAAGAAATTTCTGTCAGTGATATAGTATTATTTTCAGCTTCTTGAAACACAAACAGTATTACTGATTTATTGCAATCATTTCCCATAATCCTCAAAGTAGTGGAGGCAGATACACTCATTATTTTTGTGATCACAATCAATAACAGGAGTACATCTGTCCCCTCTGAAAGAAACAAGGTTTCTCTTGTTTGGAGATGAAGATGTTTTCAAATTAGATCAATTTTTTCTTATTACCGTAATCTGTTCCTATTCTTCTGCTTTCTAACATGAGCTACTGCAACTAGACCACAAAAAAAGTATCACATCTTACACATTTATTTACACACATGATGGAAGCAACAAAAGCACCCAAAGCAAAAACGAGCAACATATTTGGTTAGAATGAACTTTTTACTCTGCTGCGCTATGAAAGACAAAATGGGAGAAAGTGGTATTAGTAGTCCATAAGTTACAATTTCAACATGCGCTCATTCTCCATTTGATCTTTTCTTTGATGAGGAGGAGGGATTGCCTGACTGGTAACTGTTAAGTGTCCATACCATTTATCCATTTATTCTCTAAATTATGTTTTCCCGGTGTTAATTTCACCTACATGATATAGCCTACTAGATTTTATAAATGCATATTCATAATAATAACTTTATTTCTCTTTCTACTCTTTTCATTTTTTTTTCTTTTTTTTTTTTTTTTTTTTTTTTTTTTTTTTTTTTTTTTTTTTTTTTTTTTTTTTTTTTCTCTCCTTGAGATTCTAAATACATTAGATGCACCCCGGTTACTTGAGCATTCCCTGATTCCCCTTGTGGTCCTAACGTTGGGAATGCAACAGAAAGGGGATGATGTTCAAAAAGAGACACTAACTAAACAACTTCTACTTGTTAACTTATGCTTAAAAAATTAACGTACCAAAAATGCAAATGGGAAGATTATCCACCGACTATATTGAATGATCCCACTTCTTCAGCAACCTGCTAAATTTTATGTAGTTACTAGTGGTAGCACTTTTATTTTGCTAGAGAATACAGAAGTTCAGTACAATTATATAAATTTTATACATACTATTTCAAACTATATGGGCATATACTTCTTACACAGGAAACCTTATACTCACAGAAATACATCTGGTCCATGAAAAAAACAACCCAACTCTGAATTACAGACAGAATCTTCCCCCTTTTCAACAGCCACAGAACCTCATATATGACACACAAGGTCATAAAAGCCCAAGAATTTTCAGTTCCCAATCTGTGAAATCCAAACCACTTGAAGGTGAGTACTCCAAAATAGATATAAACTTTTGCTAATACGTCACACTAACCCTCAATCATATTTTGCAACGTGTACACGTCTTGTGTATGTTTTGCAACTTAGAACTTCCTTTCAGGAGATGAATATGCTCTTCATTTCATAGTACACAGCTATGATCAATATAATTACGTGTACAAAAGTTCCAACTATAATTTATTCTTGCAGAATGATCTACAATGTATTATACAAGACAGCATTTAAAGTCAGGTCAATGTGTGCACGCATATAGCAACACATGGTCATAGGCACACACACACAGAGCTTTATCCTAACCTGCATTTAAGATTCCTCTTGTTGTTCAGGGTTAAGTGGATTTTGAACTGGGAAGCTGATCTTCAAATCTTGTTATTGGGCCCATAGTTGACACACATATATGAAATAGACATGTACTTCTTCAGCACCTCTAACAAAACGTAGTAGCTGCATGTGGTCCACTACTAAAACAGAACACATTCATGCTCTAAGACAGGCAGGCTGACCTTGCAGTAAAACTACTTTATGAGACAAAATTGAACTAAAAACTGGAAACCGTTTATGGTAGAGAAGGACTGAGTTCAAGGTACCAAAAATAAACATCAGTACCTGGACAGTTTAGCACAGACACTGTGAGTAAATCCATCCCAAATAACTAACAACTGCCCTCCTGAAAGTTTAACCTGATATGCAAAATAAGTATTCCCAACTGATCAAACTGCATTCTTAATGAACTGACAATATTTTAATGATTTTCCTATTATTTTTTTTAATAAGTTTCTGAGCTGCTTGGTATACTTTTGTATTAGGGAGAAAAGGGGAACCAGTAAGCAAAACTGCGAGGCAGAAGACTAAACTAATACTTTATCTCAAACAAGAACCGCTTACATGATCCAAAGCCCACTGAAGACGTCAACAGAAATGGTCTCATTCATTTCAACAAGTGCTGAATCCAGCTTTCTTGAAAATTCTTCAGTTCTTTATTTATGGTAGTGAAAGAGAAAAATTACCAGCTCAAGCCTGAGGGAAACGATGCAATAGCTTCTTTTCATGAAGAGAGCAAAAAGCAGCAGCCTACTTCATTGCACTTCTCTACTTACTACAGAGTGCTAGACTGTACTCAGCAACATACGATGGTCACCTTTCTGCTTTTACAACACCAGATTATCTAAAGTTCTTTATGATTTACCTAAGTGTGGAAGAAATTCTTGTGGTCACTGTCAGGAAAAATCCCAAAGCACTTGAAAAACTGTGCCTGTCAGTTTTTGCCTGTGATAGCCTTTGCCACTACCCCAATATTCCTCCTCTAAGGAAATGATGGGTCTTGGCTGATGACATACTTCTGAAAGTTGATACTCCAGTGGCCAGGCCAGCCTTCTGCTAAGCCAAAGACAAGCACAAACGCAGTGCAGAAAGCCTACATGGGAAATACATGTTTAGCGAAGAAGAAAAGCAAACTCTTTTACTAAGTGACAATCAAATACAAAGTTGGTGAAATCAATGTCCACAATATTATGTAGTTGCTATCACTGACAACGTGTCTGTAAGCGATACACATCTCAGTCACTAATGCATTTCTTTAAAAAGTGCAGTTCGGTGATATGTGTACCATCACTGAGAGTCCGCAGGCTGTTTAGCTCACTGAATCGCGCCCCTATTTCTTTCACTTAAACAAATGGCTTTGTGCTTTGATACCTGCTGTTCGTTGTTACTGACTGCTGCTTTGCAGTCTTAGAGCTGATAACAAGTGATTTATCAGCTCTCTCAGTAGAAGAGCTCTAGTCATTAAAACTTTGTGACCCCCGTGCGGGGATGAGCCAGAATGGTTTTGTTGCATTGCCAGAGTCCCCATACAAAGCTAATCCAATGTGAAGGACTTCAGATTTTGCTATGTGGTACTTGCTTCTTGTCATATTCCTATGCCTTCATGCATTTAAATAAATCATCCATATTTAGTGACAGAAATGCACTGATGATCCTGCTCCTTTCTGATCTGCAAGCTGAGCCATGACAATTTATGCCAGCTGAGATGCTGCCTCACACTTCAGAAGTTCCCAAAAATATTGTGCAAAGTTTGCTTACCTTTGATATACAGCGATTGTACTCAACTTTAACAACAGCATCCCTGTCCACATTCTGAGTTGTCAAAACTGTACAACTGCAATCTGTATTTATGTTAATATGTTTTAATGGGAATTTACAGTATGACAACATCCAAACTTGCTCTTAAGGTTGATGACTCCAAACTTTGAACAATCAGACAAAAATAAGTTGTAGACTCAGTGAATTGTTCCTTATGTCTGTTTCGTAAAGCAAAATAAAACATGACAGGCACAACAGAAATGTTACAACAATTCAAACAAAGGTACCAGGAGCTTGGGGTAAAATAGGTGGCTATATAGCCCTTTGAATTAGCTTGAATATAGCTACTGAATTAAATTGTGCACTACACTGATTTTTATTTTCTTTGGAAACAAAGTGTGGTGATATAACCCCAGCCAGCAGCAAGGACCATGCAGCTGCTTGCTTAGTTCTCCCCCTTTCTCCAGAATAGCAGGGAGAAGAAGGAGAAAAGGAAGGGAAAGGAAAAAAACCTCATGGGTTGAGATAAAGATAGTTTAAAAGAACAATAACAGAAAAGGAAAAAAGTAATAATAATAATGATTATGACACAAGTCATTTTCACCACTCAGTGAATTGGTACTTTCCCAAGCCTCAAACGTGAGTACCCGCCCCCTGGCTAACCCTACTTATATACCAAGCATGACATCTGTGGTACGGAATTTTCCATTGGCTATTCTATCATTCTGTGTAGGCTCCTTCTCAGCTTCTATGGGAAGCTGAAAAAAGCTCTTGAAAAATATACAAAAAAGTGGCAAGAAATTATTTTACTTAGGGCCTTGTTTATTGGACTCATAATTACAATAAATTAACTTGGTTATTGGTGGTTAACTTGGTTTATCCAAATGTCCCATTCTGGGACACAGACCACAGGTAACTAATCGTCTCTCTCAGAAATCTCAGATGCCAGCAAAATGTCTTGTTTCCATTAGCAAATCTGTCACAAGCATCAGCTTCAGCCAGAAATTAAAATCTTTCATTACTCTCCTTCTCACAGAACTTCACATTTTCTAGACAATGAAAGCTAAATATTACACTGTCTTTGAAATTGAAAATGTCTTTGTACTTGTGAGAAAATGATAGAAGCCCATGAAAACCTGTCAATGCTGATACTCCCCCAAAGCCCCAATTATGACCAATTTAAGCTAGAAAACTTACATCAGTGAGACTGCGTATTCACATATATTCTGCTACTAGTCCTTTCTGCTTACTCTCGTAACTGTCAAGTATCCTCTGTATTTCAGAAATTATGCAAATCCCAGTTAAATTTATGGTTGAACCACTGATAAGAAGCAGCACAGCCTTTACAATTTACATCCTAAATTTAAGGCACTGATTTCAATGTTCACCTGGTTCCCTATCACAGCAAGATCAGACCTTGCCAAGAAGTCTAGGCACAAAATTGGAACCTACCATTAAATAATCAGCAATGCCTTCCCCCAAATTCTCTTCTTCCCCACTTCAAGCAAGCCTCTTCAATAGTTCCGTAATAAAGCCATAAAATAACTCAGAAGACTGCGATTTTGGCTGTGTCTACTTTACAAGGTACTGTAGTGCAACAGAGCTAGGGGTGTCGGAGAAACAATTGGTGCTGAGGATCTAAAATCAGTACTACATAGGTATGGGGGTGGGAGGATGAAGAATAGTAGGAATGATAGTTCAGGCTAGCTCCAGACTGGCTGCAATGAAGAAACACTCACCAGCAGTTGAAGGTTACTAAGCTCACTCAAGAAGTTCCACTTTTGCTTTAGATTCACACAAAAAGCAAGCTCAGTTTGAGCACTCCCAAAGAATTCTGTGATGCAGACTACAGCCCAGTAAGTGGTAATTGACTTCAGCAGAACACTCCCTAGCAAAGCTGAATTGCTAATGTAGATCCACCCCTAGGAACAGTTTACCAAAGTCTGAACCACTCAGCAACTCGAAGCTGGACACCAGTCGAAGCGACATCAAAACTCTCCAGACTGGCAACTTCTGGAAGAGCTCCACTACTGGCCCAGAAGCTGAGTAAACACATTAACTCTGCCTTAAGCCCAACTTAATGAGTCCACCAGAGAGATGCAGTAGTTCAGAACAGAGCCATACTACCAGTTAAAATGCTTCCAAGCTGAAGTTTCTTTCTGATTGACTGAACTAGATATGTAACTGTCAGTATTCATCCATGTTGAGGTATCCTAACAGATGCATGTAGGAAAAGGTCAACCACTGCAAAAATGATAAGACAGTACACATACATATACACTGACAGGCTCTCTACACAGTAACACAGAGGCCTTTACCATTTAGTGTTCTTTTGTTTGTAATTATTATTTCTGAGCACTGCTCAGATGGATACTATATTGCCCCTGAAAATAAAAAAAGGAAGACTATGCCTAAGATTTTGAAATAAAATATGAAATCTGAAAATGAAAGATGCTAACAGCATTGCCCAGGCAATCACTTACTTATGTTTCAGTCTATTCCAAAGGCTTTAAGCACTGGATACTCTGAATTTCATGAAAATTAGAGAGATGGCTCTCTGGCCTTCTTCTCCTAGTTTTAACCAAACGATTTTTAACTTCACACACTGGGGGTTCCCAGCAGTGCACTGTTTCTGTAACAGTAGGAGACCAAAATCTATGAAATCTGTTTCTCGGGATCTTGGAATCTAAAAAGTCTTTCTGCTTTTTAAAACCTTTGAGGAATTATCCTTAGTGTCTACTGGTTCCTCTCTTCTTGAGGACTTGGTGCTTGCTTTTCATCTACCTCAGTTTGCCAAGAATACATGTATCTTAGAACTGAAAATCCTTGGGAAAGTAATCTGCCTTTTTTAGCCTTTAAATGCGGGCCATTCACATAAGAGGGGTAGGTGATCAAGGGTGATTAAGTTGAGGATCTATATGAATGTGGCGCTTCAAAAGATGTGAAGAAGCCAGTAGTGCTTGACCAGTCATTACATTATAACAAGCTCTGATAATGAAGATTCAAAAGAAAGTAACTGGAAGGAATAAAAGCAGAGACACCACAACCTGTTACGCCAAAGGAAAACTCCCACAGGAGGCCGTCACTGCCTCTGGAGGCCTCAGATGCATCTCTGAAGATGGGAGAGGAAATGATCTTGCTAAAAACAGGGCTGAAGCATTAGCACAGCTCCCAAAGTACAGCAAAAGGAACATCTATAAGCTAGTACTTCCACTAGTACCCATAATGGTCAAAAGCATAGAAAGATAAATTTATATAGGTGCATTTGCTGTCCTTCCTCACCATTTTACAGAAAATGTATTATTTGGGTATATTCAGGAAGGCTATTAATATCAGCTGAGCTAAACACATCAAGAGAGAAAAGCCAGTGTTGCTATACAAATACTAGTCATGATGAATTAGCTAACGCCTCAGGCCAGTGGGACAAATCATCAATTGTATTTCAACTAGAAGGACCACAAAACCCTCAAACTTTGGAATTAAGTCTCCTGACACTTTCACATTTGTTTATTTTGTCAGTTAGCAAAAGAAAAAAAGAACAGACTTGAGGGAAAAGCATTGCTTCTCTTTCAGATTTGTGAGAGTACTGCGTCATTTGGAGTTATATTGTCTCTATGGGGAGAAGTTTCCAAAGTGATTTAGCCAGTAGAATAAGGAATTTTCTGTACCACAGTAAAGTATGTAGGCCTAAATGACCTAAAAGTTAAACTGATCTTGAAAAGTATCTTAATTTTTAAATAAGAATAAAATCACAGCTGTAAAAATATATTTTAGAATGATGAAGTGAGAGACCTATCGAAGTAAATATATAATTACCACGAGTAAGAAAAACTATTTGAAAGCAGATTCCTCCACATGAGATTGCTTTAGGATTCACAATACATTTTGCCAGACACATGGATTTCACTGTGTACATGAGACAATAATATTGGCTTCAGTGATTGCACAGATTTATTTCTATTTATTCTGGATCTGTAGCTGCAATGATTGTAATGCCAACAATACAACTGCGGTTTGTGTGCTGCTTTTGAAAAAGCCCCTCAGATTATTTTTTTTTTTTTTTTTTAATGCTATTTGACTAAGGAGTAGATTGAAGCCACTGAAATCATTACTACATAACATCAATGAAAATCAGACTCCAGGAATAAAACCCACCAGTTATTTTCTAAAATAGCAAAGCAACCTTACAAAAAACACTCAGAAGTCTGTGTCACTACCTGGATTTTATCCATTATGTCCCAACCTCCCCCGATGTAAAAAAGATAACAAGGTTCTCTCTCCTGCCCCAGTGATTCATTAAGGGAAAAAATAAGGGAGATACCTAAGAAAGCTTTAACCCTTATTGTAGTTAGAAGAAGCCGCATGACAGAGGCCTTGATTAGTCTTATCTAACTTTGAATGGAGGTAAATAAGTTAATCAGTGAGTCATCCTAACCTCCTCACATAATCTGAGGAAAAAGAAATACTCCTCCCCCAGTGAGCTGGAGTGCAAATGAGGTAAATCAGCCTGTGAATGCACCCAGCTCTCTGAACCAGCTGTGGAAGACTCTCAGGGAAACTTTCAAACTCACCTTGGTGTTTCAGGCTAAGTGAAATGAGTTCTAGCCTAAGACCACAGCTGAAATTTTTTCCGACATCTCCTCATGGACATCTAGATGTTAGCCAAAAGACACTTTCCAAATGTTTCCACAAAGCCTTTCTACCTCCTTCCACAACTAAACAACATCTACAAATTATCAGTCCAACACTTAGAACATTTTCAGGTTTTCTTATTCTCGCATTTTTTAACATCCAAGCTACATTGGATTACAGAAAGACTTGCTCTCACAGACAAAAGTCAAGAAAATTCTGGAATTCTGGTAACTGACAACTGTGAAATTTCTAAGTCGAAGTATATTCTTAGTATTCTGTCCATTCTTGCCCTAAATGCCCATTTAACTAAAATAAAGAATTTGTTGCTGCATAATACATCATAGTTTACATACTGTAAGTAGAAGCAGCCTGTACCTGGAGCTGAAAATTGCATTTAAAACAAAACTAATACCTCTACAAAATGCAAACCAAAGCATCACAAATGGCCTGTACTATACAAGCATTTTTCTCAAGTTTTCTCAGAAAAAAGTCTGGTTATCTCTTAAAAAAAATAATCTGCTGTCATGCAAGTGTTCTGACAGTGTCAGAGTTAGTTGCCTGTTTATTTCAAGCCAGATGTATCAACTTACCTTTGTTCTCCTACAGTTTTTTTCCCAGTTTCAGATACAATAAACTATCCATCTTACGATTACTTCTTTTGAAGTTAATCATTATCATGTACTTTAGAATGCTACATGTCAATTGCGTAATACAGAAAAGATAAAAAATGAGGCAAAGACTTCATAAATTTGCAGTGCTTATTGCTTAGGGAATACTCAGAAGTCACTTAAGATAGCAAACAATTACATAAACATAATTACAGATTGTAAAAAAGTCTTACTCTACTTTCCAAAAGAATGGAGAAACTAAACAGATTGCACCTAATGTAGCCCCTGCATTAAAAATAAGTTACTTCAAGAGGAAAACTTATAGCTATTACACTCATCAAAGCAAAGACAAGAATTGTCTTGCAAAGTGAACACAGGAAACCTCATTTGAAAAACCAACTACTGTTGCAAAGTTTTACATGAAAACTGAGCAGTCTGTCCATATTATATATTCTTAAAAAGTTCACAAGAGCTGACAGTTTTAAACCATTATAAAGCTACACATTTGTATGTTCTACAACGTGACTTCTGAAAGGGCTGTAACATAAGACAGGAAATATTTAGGCCATTTTGATATCTGTAAAAGGGCAAATGATTTTATACAATGTTCTTCTGCTGCCAACTGATATTTTAAAGACAGAGTCTGTTAAATTTCACCAAGAGCATATTTTAATGATACGTGTTGAACGTACCAAAGGTATATCCTCAGTTCTCTTTATGCAACCCATTACTTTGTGAGCATAACACCCCAAAACAAGCCCTTAATTGAATAAAAGAGAATTTCAGTAATTCAGAATTTCAGAATTTCAGTTGCACATCCAACTACATCCTGTGTGTTTGGTTTTAAGCATGCGAGTTAGTGGAACTGGCATGCTCGAAGACAAGCACCAGCTGAAATACCACTCTGGACCAGAGATGACAGCCATAAGGCTGAAGGTGTCACCCTGACTAGCAGAAGCTGGTTCACAAAGTACAGACACGTGGTAGCATACTGCAAGTTATTATTCATCATCAATTATTTCGCTCAGACAAATAATGTACCATTTCAATTGTGCTCATATTTTAAATTGATTAGAATTGATACTACACCAGTTAATATTGTGTTATTCAAATGCATAGCTATATACGCTTCCTTTCTCACTGCCTGGAGAATGTAAGATCCTTATTCATCAGCATTTACAGGAGTACCATGTGAATATGAGTAATGCTACAAACTGTTCCTAGGTGCTAAAAGCAAAATCAGAGTCATGAGCAAATTGTGTCAGTGCAAGAGCTGGAGAAACTGGTGCAAACAGAAGCAGCACAAATTAGGAATGAGCCATCACAGATCAATAAAGACTGAAAAATGAAGGTTTGCTGGTGGCTAAGAAAAGAGTTTAAGGGGTGAGCAGACCGCTTTAAGAATAAAAAGCGTAAATAGTATTCATTATAACTGTAACAATGTCGTGGTTTTGGCCGGATTGGCCAAGCCAAATGACAGATGGCCCTTCCCCCCAACTCTCTCCTCAGAGAGGAGAGGATGAGATAAGGAGATTTACGAGTTTAGAAAAAGAACTAAACTACTTTAATGAAAATCATAATAAATAAGAAAATAGTAAATAATAATAGAATAATAAAAATTAAAG
>VXBH01001430.1:126445-163687 GCA_013400035.1 Rynchops niger | reverse complement strand
AAAAAAAAAAAAAAATCTTCCACTTGGACAGAATTACTGGGTTCATTAAAATTTGTTCCACTGGAACAGCTAATGAATAGTCCTATACTATTACAGAGACAAAAGCAACACCCTGATTTCATCTCTTGCAAAGTTTACTGAAAAGAGTAAAGGGAAAGAATGAAAAGTAAATAAATAATAATGCTAATAGAAATATCACATTCTTATAAAATTATTACACTTCTAATAAAACTAAATCTGAGGTTTAAATGCCAGCCCATGTACAATGCTTGTGCTATGTAAACAGCTAAACACTGAAAAATGTTTAACACATTCAAAGATCCACATTGCTAAAACTTCAACAGTTGTTAGTTTACATTCACATAGCTACCCAGAATGTGTGAAATCTTACTGTAATAATTAAACTCATAAAACTGATTAAATATCATTGTAAGATGGATACACAAGCCATTCTTTTCAAGTGTCACAATGAAAAAAACATATTACCAAAAACTTATTTCTCTTATTCATTTCTATCAGTTACTACTTCTCCCTTATTTTGCCTACATCTTGTCTTACTTGCATTCATCAATGCTGCAATCACACTTCTGTTGCTGGGATAGCTTCATTCAGCTTGATTGTCCTCATGGGCTGACACAAGCGGTTGTGTCCTCGTATGGTCAGATTCAGAATTTGTCTGAGGTGCTGGAACAATTGACGTCCAAGGTATCTGCAGTGAGTAGAAAAAAAATTACATATATAAGGTAATATATATATATATTAAATAAATATATAAGGTAAACCACACAATGGAATAATATAACACTAAGTCTATTAATGTTTTCACACTTCCCATCTGATTTGTAAGATCAATATTATTCGTGTTTAATCTCAAATATATTTCTGCTATCCTCTGGACAGTCAGCTGTTATCCTTTGCACTGAAAAGAAACACTAAAAAAACCCAACCCCAGAGATAAATACCATTTCTTAGAAACTATTTACTGTTTTTTATTGAACTTGAGTGATTGGAAGACAAGAAAGCTTCCATAACTAGATAGAGAGCTGCCTCATTACAGCTATTCACTAGCTCATCTTTACAGAACTCATCACATTCCTGGGAAGTAAATGAGAGGGACAAAGTCCCTCTTAATTTTAAGGAGTATCATTAAACATCATTCTCTAAATGCAAAAGTTAATTATTCCTATTCAGTTCATGGAAAAATTTAGGTAAAGATTAATTAAATGAACAAACATAGATACATCAATTTTGATGAAAAGTTCATGGAAAATGTGCAGCTTTTTCCACACAGAAGAGTCTGATTAAGAAGTTAAACAACAGACTCTTTTCTCCAGTGCTGCAAACTCGCAAAAAACAATGCTGTGTTTTCTAAAGAGTTAATCAATTTTATGCATGTTTAACAAATACTTCTGAAATATGACTTATATATGTAAAGCAAAAGGGGAATCGTGCAAATACTTCCATGCAAGAATTATCTATTCAGATAGGCAGTCCTATTGAAACAAACTGGGCACATCTGTAAAGTTACCCATGTGCATAACTGCTTATTAGTTCAGATACCCTGCAAGAGCAAGCAGGTATCTGCATGCTATCTGAAATTATCCCAGATAATGTTATTTCCAGCCGAGGTCAGTGGTCATTTCTAGTTGACTCACTGATGCTTTCAGAAACTGTCACACTGATGACTGCAACAGATTCCCAATCAAAAAATGGCAAGAGCCTGTCATTCGCAATGGCAAGTCAGCAGCCCTATATCAGAGCATTACACACACATATAATGTCTGTCTTCACCATAAAACTGGAAGAACAAGGATAAGGATTAGCAAAAGCAACAATACCAGAGAGACCTGTTGCTAGAAAAGGATGATGTCAGGCAAATAGATTAATGAATGCTGCAGGTGGCAATCAGTAAAGCCAAATGGCAGGTCCAATAGAGGGTACACACACACCCACACACACCCTCCTCCCCCCCTTATTTTATTAATTACAGTAGTGCAACCCGAAGGGTCACTCTTTAGTATAAAGTGGAATGCATTACTACTTCCATGTTCCACTCCTGTGTTGGTTTTGTTAGTCCATATCCTAAACAGGATAAAAAAGCAACACACGGGGGTAAGCATGCTTCCAAAAATCCTCTTCCTCTTCCCAGGGCACACACCAGCCTTTTTTTGTGTTTATGTGCAATAACGTACCTCCAAGCTAATAAAGGAACTATCTCAGACTGAATTTTAATTTGGATACTTCAAATGTAGCAACAAAGAACTGTACACTGAGATAGGCGTTTTAAATGTATTCCAACTCTCACTGAACAACAGTGGGTTTGAGTGCTGTGTTCCCTTAGGCTCTTCTTAAAACCCTGACCTGCAACCTTATCCACAGGTCAAATTTATTAGGAGCACAGAATAAACTGATATAATTGCTTTAATTTGAAGAGAAGGGGACTTCTTTCTTTCTTTCCATATACAGTGCTGTTAACCTTGAACATACGACTGGTGATTCAGTGATTTACGGTCTTGGTATACGTGATAAGAGGTCATGCCTTGCTTCTAGCACTGTCTTAATGAAATAAAATTGTATCAAATACACACTGATGTAATTTATAATAATGTTAAGTAATTTTTCATATGAAATGATGTTGCTATGAAATACCCTATTTCAATGAAATCAAACCTTCCCATGGAAAAGCATCATCTTCTAAATATACTAACAGCTTCTGTCCATTGTCTTTTTACAGGGTACTTACAATTATATATCTATATCATCTAGATCTAAGAATCTCCATTCCTTCAAGAAAACCTGAAGTGAGACTTCCTAAGAAAAAGCTTAATTCTCAGCTTTTTTATTTTTCTTCTTTATATATATATATACACACATATATATAGCTTACAATTATAATAAAAATGGAAAGGAAAGATTGAAAACTAAAAAAAAATGTTGCCTGATCCTAAGTTATTTTCAGTATTTTTTTTTTCCAGAAGTTTTGGAAAGAGTAGTTTCTATTCCAAATTAGAAACAATTTCTAATTCAGTGTTTGCTACAGATTGGGAACTAAAGGCAAACTATAAGTAAAACATAATTCCACATCATTTTCATTTCTTAACCCACACGAAAGAAGAAAAGGAAAAGAGCCCCCAGGCTTTGAAATAACATCTATTCTGTATAAAGGAACACATTTTATAAAATTTAAAGGAACTGTTCAGAAAGACATCTTAGGCTGTACTTATTCACCAATGAATGATGCCAGAACAGACTCAAAGCCATGTTTCCATTTCTAAGGCCTCCCCAAATACTAATTATTTTCACTGGGGATTCCATCAGCATGGAGCACCTACCTGTTTCTGAAGAACGCTTGCTGACCCGTTCCAAGGAAAGGTAGAGTGGAGACAATAGGGGAAAAAAGTATGATGTCCCTTTTTATACACCTAAGACATAGTAGGCCTGAAATTTATATGAATTATACTGGAAAACACTTTGTAAGTTTTAAATGGCCTTTAGCACTGTGAAAGTGCTGTAAATTGGCTTTAAGTGTAAAAGAACTAAGCATTCCCAAACCATGGAAACAGTTTACCTCACTCTCAGACTCTCATTTAAAACTTCAGTCCTCAACCTCTGATTCTTTGGGACTATGAGGCTAGAATGCTGGACAAAGTCCCTGGCGCTCCATATAGTGTTGTATGGACATAGCTATAGAGGACTTGAAATCAGATCAGGAGCATATTCCAGCCTTTCAGTGTTCGTGGAAAAGCAGGCCAACTGCTGCTGTAACTACTATTTTTGTTAGAAGCGGTGGATTCTGGCGCTTGCAAAATAGCCCCTATCATGTAGGCGAAACACAGGCTTGGCAACCTGCCTGCATATACTGTAAGATGCACGTTTTCCAAAGTACAGCTGGAAACACACTTTTGATGCATGCTGGCTGCATGACTCCTCTTGTACTTCTAAACTTGAGCAGGTTGTTCCGACCAGGTGGCCTATTATATAGCTGAAACAACATCCGGCTAACTACATATGAAATGCTTCTGAAAGAAAGAAAGATGCACAGACAGCCTAGTTATCCACTGAAGCTTACTATGTTAGACCAGCGGAGTAAACAGCAAACACTTGCTCACAATACCCTGTTAACTAGAAACTTGTTTATGCCATTCAATTAGGAGAAAAACAGCATTAACACAAAGAATGTTTAGTACAAACTATGCCGTGATTGGTTTTTTTTAGTATTTTGAACAAGAAAACCATTCTGTTTCAAATACATTACTAGCCTTGCCTAATGTAACTGAATCTTGGACAAGCTGCAAAAATACAAAATCATGTTGAATACAATCAAAACAAAGTTACTCTGCTTACAATAATTTAACCCCGAAGCTAAAAGTTGTTTTCTATTTTTCCATTCAAATTAGCCTTGAAAGAATTCACAGGCATATGTTACAGCTTGAGCATTCAGTCATATGAGAAAAACATCAAAGGAAAGTAAAATCTACTAAAGAAGAATACATGAAAACAGTTAATCTTTCTTTAATTAAACTTGCTTAGTTGAAAAACAAGGAGACAAACAACAATCTTTAACAAAAACAGATTTTTATATAAGCAGATGGATGAGAAAAAAAGAACTCTAAAATAAAACAGCAGAGGTGCAAGAAAAACAGAGTAGTTTTCATAGTGAAACTTGATTTATTTATTTATTTTCCAATATCACGGCCAATTCAGAGAGCAAATCCTCTGCAAAATGCCGAATCCACATATGCTTTCTTTTTTCTTTCACTTTATAGCTTCTACAGTACTTACATTAAACAAACAATATTAAAGGTGAGAGTACTGAAATTGATCATCCTACGAGAAATGGCAAGAGCCATGCTGGTTTATTGACTCAGAAAATAAATCTATCTTTTTAATACGTCTTTAGCTTCGTATTCTTTCAGTCCTTGGAATATGACCTTGATTGAGTTACTCTTTGCATCTGTTTCCTAATGTAATTTTACAGTTACAATAACTTATTAGTAGCGTGTCTCAATGTTAACGATGTTTCTGTATTTAAAAATCTCCTAGTAATGGTATAGCAGAGCTGTGCTTTGTGAGAAGAAATCACTTACAGAATTTTTTCCTGTAACTTCTATAATCATCACTTCTTTTTATTAAACATATTGCAATACGTGAGAAGTTTTTGAGCAGCAGAATCCAAAAGAAAAATCTGGCCCGCTGTATTATAACTGTACCATAAAGAAGATGCAGTTCCAGACTAAAGGGAGGAAAAAAAAAAAAAAAAGGCAAAAAGGGGAAAAAACTAAAAAGGAAAAATAGTCTTCATTAACATAAATTAAGAAATTTCTGAAAAAAGGGTGCTCATTTTGACCTTGAAAAACAAGTTCAATCAATGCCTCAATCAAAACATACTATCCTGATAAACAAAAGGGATATATGGTAACAGCTATATTTTTCAATAATTAGGTACCCAGGTCCCCACAAAAAATGGGGAAAAACTGTTACATAGAGAGCATAACAATTGCTAATAATGGTATAATAATGGATTATATAATCCTAATAATGGTAATATATTGCTAATATAATGCTAATAGTGTTAATATACTGTATTTGACCCTAGACAACAGAATATTTTTGAACTTTGTAATCAAATAGTATGAATCGGTACCTCTATTCTAACTAGTGCAACAAATGCAGGGTTACTCTTTTCGATTTGTCACATTTTTTTCCTTTAAAGCCTTCCTCAGCTCCACTGCCAATGTGTGAAATATGTTTATTCTATGTACCACAGTTCTTCAAACAAAAGGGATATTTTTCTTTATTACTGTGTTGATGCTTACTTCCTACTTGTATATCCTTCCCTCTTTCTCACCATTTTGTAGAAGTACAAAATGCAAATGGAATATAAAACCCACAAACCTCTTCCAATATATCCAGTATACCAAGAAAGGATACTTCACTCACTAATAACAAATGTTTTCCTACACCTCAATAGCCCAACAGTTGCTAGGAAATTAATTCTGCTCATCAGTTAGGCCTCTACAGAGCAATGTGACAGCCACACTTGAGATTTTTCAGTTCTTCCCAAATTAGCCTGCTCAGGTACTGCACGTAGTTCTACGTAGGCAGTGCAAAATAATGCAGGTTATTCTAAGCAAATGCTAATCATTTCATCAAGGCAGCTCCCAAGGAATATAGCCATCTGCTCCACCAGTAGCTGTCTCAGGCCTTTAATGGCTGACAACTTCAAAAACAGTCCCCATAGTTCCCTAAGGAGGTCTGAGAAGAACAACTATCTTACTGCAGCTTATTATAAGACTTGAGTTTGACTAAATGCAAGAGCATCCAAGAAGTTACCTGATGAACTACAGAAGGATGTTATGAAAGTTAATTTTCCACATGAGAAGATGACATTTGCCACCATGTAAACATGCTTAAAACAATCTACTTTTGGATCTGAGGAGCAAGCTGTGAGGATCTTCTAGAGTGCTTTTATTTTAGATCATGCCTTTTCTACACAAATGTAAAGACTACATCACTGTCCACCTGATTTTGTACCTTGGACAACACAGCATTATTAAGATATCTTCTATTCAAGAACATCTTCTGAATCTTCAGCATGAAGAATGAAATTACAGCTTGACTACGTAGTCACCTACTGATGCCACTGCAGGGTTAAGCTTGTTTTTAAATGTGGGCTTGTAATTGCCCACAATGTTTCCAGAGGAGCTACGTGTTCAGTACTTTAGGGCATAAGTATACCTGTTTTGTGAACATATACAGCTGCTCCTTTCACTTCAAATAGTATTAGAACTATTTTCTAGTAATAACCTTACTTTCGCTGTTCCTCATGAAGCAGACATTGCTGGAAGCTCCCATAGACAAAAAAAAGAAGCCGATCACATAGTTCATATCTTCCCCACTGACACTTCTTTGGCCTTGTACCAAGCTGTTAATTAAAATATCAACATATGTCCACAAACTATGCCTGTCCCCAGCTTGATATTTCTACATGACCTTAAAAGAATGCAGTTGTCCTTTAATGAATGGTTATATAGACACTTTCTGGATGTGCCAATGTGCCAGCTGTAGCCGAGTCAAGAATCAAGAAAGCTTCAAACCCTCACTGAGCAGATAAGGTTGGGTTTTTTTTGAGTTTTTCTGTTTTTTTTTTTTTTTTTTTTTTTTTTTTCCTCTTCTGACCAGTCATTAAACAGATTATGATTCTTTAACATTAAGTTATCAAAGAAATATTTACTGTGTTTGTTAAGAGAATTTTTTTAATACCAGCACTATTCTTGTCTAAGGGAGCACAAGTTATATATGAGGAACTCCTGTAAGGCTTCAGTCAACACCTTCCCCTCAAGGAGAATCAAATCTTTTTAGCCTTCCTGCTACCAATCAGCAGTTACAAGAAATGATAGAATTAGGAGTTGGTTGTGCCCTGGCCCTAGTAAGATCTGTATGTTTTTCTATGCAAGAAACAGGCAGAAAGGCTTGTACCTCCAGCAGGAAAGGAAGAAAACATCAGAGAAGCCATTGCATCATTAAACAAATCTGCTACGTGGAATGACAGTACCAAAGGTACTTAAACTTTACTCTGTGATTACACACACTTCACTTGTTCTGTGGCTATCTATATGATGTCATCTGCAATCAAAAAAAAAAAGAAAAAGTATCTGTTTAGACTTGGATTCTTCCACTTTTATTCACCTCAGAGAATTACAGTGAACAGGACTAACTCTGACAAAGTACCACCTACCAGATTCACAGAACTGAGACCTTCTCGGAGCGAGCTAGCAAACATTTCTCAGCATTACAGACATGAAATCACCACCCTCAGCAAAATCTCCAGCAGCCCCATTCTCCAAAAACAAAAGCTTTGGTGTGTTGAGGGGAAAGACAGAATGTTCCATGGCATAAGGGATGTCAATTACAAAATATGTAATTGATACATATTCAATCACTAATAATCAATCCAATTACAACAGTTCATTGCTCTAGCATAACAAATAAAATTACTCTGAGAGGTCTGGAAATGTAATCATCCACACAGTATAAAGAGCAAATAATGCATCTGAGATTCACTACTTCACTATTTTCCTGATGTTATTAGTCCTTGAATCAGACTACGCGTGCTGTGTTGTTCATTACAGTTTTGCAACTCAACCTTTAAAAAATGTAATCCAACTAGTCATATGACGCTTTTATTCCTAAAGCCAAAAATAACACTAAAATTTTATGAAAAATATGCTGGGACTTTGAAGCATGGAAATGGCTTTTCCCTCTGTGTGTTAAAGGTGATAAATGGACAGGTGTTAAGTGTATGGAAGCTTCCAGCAAGAAACAATACTATGATGAAAAAACAACGCTATTACCACTTCACCTATACCAATGGCTTAAGTACGGCCATCTTAAAAGCTAATACTGACCTTTTTTTTTTTTTTTCCTAAGAAGCCTAAAAATGCTAAGAAGCTGCCCAGGTGCCTTTAAATACCTGCTTAAGCTCTTTTGAAACAGCCACTGAACAATTTCTTCATGGTATAAGCTCCTTTCTGTACCACAATGTGAAATCCTACATAGCACTCACTGACACAGTGGAAGGAAGCTGTGGTAGTTGCACACACGGACAGCACTGAGCACCTAGCTCAGTATTTTTCAGAGAACATCAGCTGGCAGTAAATATCTTTAATATTAACATTTTCTTTTGCCTAAAGATCTATACTACTAACTAGCAATATTTATTTTCACATTAGTATCAAAAAAGTAATTTTAAGCAACTGGCAATTTATGCTGAGGAAATAATGACATTTAATTTCCCAAACAGTTTTCTCTAACTTTCTATTTTGCTATCACTTTTTAATATACCTGAAGGCTGGAACAACTAAAACAGTCTGCCAGGCAGCCACAGTACTGCAGCAAAACCAGCCCTTCATTACAGTAAGAACAAACAATTTCAGAGTATTATATCAAGTCTAGAATAAAAAGATCATAAAGCTTAGAGTTCAATGTGAAGAAAAAGAACAGTGACTGCTTTGTGTCTGTGCAAACACCCTCATCAGAAACTTAATTTTTGCTTTGAGCTGTTTGTGCCAACAAAGAATTTGTAACTGAAACACAATGACAGAGAAGGAAGAGATGCTTACTTGGGAACTGTTGAAGTAATTGCCTTGGATGATTCTGCAATTTATCATATGATCTCAGCCTTCAAACTGTGTACTGCATGTGTGTGAGGATTTCCACATACCACTCAGAACAAAGACAAACAAAATCAAGACCCTACCCTGCAAAACTTTGTTCCTTATTTCTGCTAGGAGAAACAATTAAACAATGAAACCATCAACACAAACTTCATGAACTATTTTACACGATGGAAGGGTTGGTATCACATGTGGATGTTGTTGAAGACATTCCAGATGCATGTAATTAGAGATTTATTTATTTATTAACCACCTGTGAGCATCGTAAGTGCAATGCAGTTTACTGGGTATGTGTCAATTCTCAGCACAACTAGCTATGACATAATGTTTGCATTAGGGAAACCGCACAGTTATATCTAGCATTAACAAGATTATCTTCAGAAATGTAAGCATATGAGAACAAAATTGGGCTATTTTACAGCTAATAGAAATCCTCTGCCTTAAAATAAAGTAAGTGTTCAAATATTCTTCAATTAAATAAAACTTTTATTCCTGCAAATGGAAAAGCTTTGTTCCAATCATGCGTTGCCAAACCCTGTGGCATCTATAAATCATAAATGTACTAATCAGGACACAATTAATATAAACTTGCCTTAAACTTGAATACAAGCGTACTAAAATTGTGTCTCTAACAATAACGTATAAGCATTTTGTAACACTGTGATTGCATAGCCAGACAAATTTTTACCTAAGTATGTGAGCAAAAGGCCAAAGGCAGATGCATGCAGTTGCAGGTAGAAGGCATTCAAGTAACAAAAGTTGCCAGACAAAACATGCTGGACATACTGGAAGAATGATTGTCAAGACAAAAGCAAAACGAAGCATACAATCAGATTCCCCTTTTGAGGGGGGCAGCAATAGCACAAAAACATCTGACATATGACAGAAAAAAGAGGCAAGCCCTTTTTGTTTCTGGCTTCTCTCACCAAAGAACTCATAAGCCTCATCACCCAGATCTCTGCAACTAAGGACCATCGAGAACCACAGCCATCATTACTAAATACATAGCATCATCTCCATGGTACTGTAGACTCAAAACTAATTTAAACCATGTATTTTTTTAGCTAAATTTTTTATATGTAGTAACGATCATCAACATTGTGTAAGAACTGCCATGTGAAAGAAGGGTGTTGTTCATGACAGAGGTTAGTAAAGCTCATTTTCAAAGCTTAAAACTGGCCTGATTCGTCAGTCTGCAAATACTCCCGTCCCAGAGATCACCAGTTCACTAAGCAATGAATACATAGATTCGCTTGTAACACATCATTCACTTCATTGTTACTCAAATCACTCAAGTCATCATACGAGCACCATAAATTTATGCCAGAGTGGCTCAATCATAAAAATTCCCCAAAATGTACCATTTGTATAGTTACAGTTTGTTGGGCTTTTTCGTCTCCCACCTTGCCCTCCTGGCTTGTCTTTTTAGTTCAAATAAAATCCATTCTACACATATTCATGCTTTCTATAGCAAAGCAATAGGTATATGACAAGACATGTTGCCCCAAAAATTTTTCCAAAAGTTCCACCACTTACTTGTCTGACACCTACAAAATACATTGCTCCAGAATACAGTAGAGGCCTAACTACAGGTTCTTCTGTATTAAGCTTGCTTAAGTGCTAGGCTCGGCCAGAAAAAACAAACTAGGTAGTCACAGAAGTTGAAAAGAAGACAAAAGCTTTCCCAATAGAAGAGGCAGAAGCCTGTTTATCAAAACCAACATGCAGGGACAAACAGATCACTCGCTGTTTGTGTTGGGCTAGTCCTTTCTTCCCCTCCCTCTGCGCAGCAGGTCGATCTCTGAGCAGTCCGGACTTCTGCTTTCAAGACTAGCAGATTGTGGTAGCTTCCACATGTGTTTGGGAAAGGGTGTTCTCTTTCACCATTCATCTTCTGTAACAATTTCCATTTAGCTTTTTTGATTTGGTAGTTCATTATATTCTCTTCACCGTCACTCTACAAAAATGGACATGATTTCAACAAAGTGAAAGGCAGTCAAAAAAGCAGGCCCATTTTATGTCTCAGACTCAATCTCCTGCACGGAATTACTTTGGTATTGTTGCCTTAAAATACTTCATGCCTCAGGGCTGATGTTGTCTGAAGTATTTTCTCATATGATCAAGTTTACATCGTCAGCAGAAAAATCCCATTGAAGCGAGAAATGTAGTATTTATAATTTTAAGGAATTGTACTATTCTTTAAGCATTTCAAAGAATTATTTTTCTCTTAAAACTGTTGCTGTTGATTGCATTTGTTAAGTACTCCTCTTACCCAGTATCACAAAGCATATGCTTCTACTCACGCCACTGTTTAGCAAATGTTATTGTAAATGTCATTTTTGAATATGATTCTATCTATCGGAAAGCATCATTCCAGCTCCATCACAATCCCAATGAATTTGAAGCCCTGTTCACAAATGGTTTATTTCCTATATAAGCTATCAGGTTTACACTGATTTCAATGACACATCTCAAAACTAATGCTAATATTATGCAAGGCAATTCTGAAGCTTGTAAACTGTTAAAATGTCACTGTGACTTGCACAGCATAAAGCAGTATCATGAATTTCTTTGTGGCAAGCATTTACCAGTTGTTCTAGGTTCACAGATGCAGATTAATTAAACATTTTCACCAACCTCCCCCTTTTCACTTTGCTTCTTACTCATGCTTCAATATAGATGCAGTTCCCAATGTGTTCTTCAATGCAATTTCCTCATAAACAGAAACCACAATTAAATTCTATGTTTCCTGCAGGTAACACTGGGCAAAATTAATATATACTGAACTCAGATGAGCTACGTACCTTTCTGCTGAATTCAAAGGATCTTAGAACTCAGCAGGGAGCATGCCAATTATTTCAAAAGAAACCTGTGTGTTGCATAAACTGTAAAGTTAAATACATGGCAAATATGAATCTACATCCCTTCTCTACAGGCTGAGGTTCAGGCAGTATCCTCATGTGACATTAATGTTTCTGTCCTTCAAAGACCTTGCCAGTATCTTCAGTCAAGAAAGAGGAAATGAAGATCTAACAGTAACATTATTTTTTTTTTTTAATGGCAAAATCATTTGCATTGTGGGGGAAAAATAGACCTTATTATACATCATAAAGAAAAAAGAAACTTTCTTCAATTCATCTTAAAGGCAATAACTAAGTAACTGAAAGCTGAAATGTGGCTATTCCTTCACATGCTAATAAGCTCAGCTGAAAATACTTGGGGTTTTTATTCCTCTGGACCGCTAAGCAGGTGGGTATCTACATATTCTGTTAGCTGCCTCTTACAATCCTTTACCATATGTTAGGTATTTTAAATGTTCGCTACGCAAACAAAGAGCTCCTACAGTTTATTGACCTTTGCAACCAAGGTATTAAGGTCTGTTAACAGGCTTTTAATGATATTTTGAACATGTAAAAGGTTTTCTAGAGAAAACTGCAAAACAAAAAAAGAAATATTAAAAGAGAGTAAAGGTAAGTGAAAATGAATACCTAGTAGTTATGGTATGGAACAACTTCTTCAGGTGCAGAGTTTTTAAACTGTAGTTACTTCAAATTAAATAGTTGGATTAGAGTCTGAAAAACCCTAAGAATACAATTGTCGCTGAACAAAGTCACCAGACAAGAGTTTTGCACAACCCATTTTACAACTGATTTACCAGATGTGACTGTTCATCCCCTTAATGTAAAAGGTGGAGGTTTTACTCTTGAGCTGAAATTCTTCTCTGAAAACAGCACTCTTGCTAAATATTGAATTTAGCTTTTTCCTGAAGAAGCATGTTATATCAGGAAGGGAATAAAAAATAACAACCTGCTTTTTATTGACACACAATACACCTACCTCTCAACAAGACCTTCACCAAAGTCTCAAAGCACCTGCAGTATGAGCAATTAAAGAAAGATTTAACTTTGATTCAATTTTCCCCATTCGCCTCATAAGAAGTTTGTATAGGAAAGTGTGCCTTTAACACAGAACATGCTTGACCTCTTCAAAGTACCCAAAAAGGGAAGGTATTACTTCAGGCAAATGTGTGAAGGGCTCACAGGTTGAATCTCCATAAATGTTTCTGTTGTCCTCTCTAACATAAATCCTTTTACAATACCAAGAAGTTTAACATTTCCTAGGCTAGGCCTAGCACCTGCACAATCAACACATGGAACAAGAGTTCAAACCATGGAACATGAGTTCAAATACTCCTCACTGGTAGTACCATCATCACTCACAAATCACTGAGACCTATGAAGAAGCCAAGGAAGCGTTTCTTAATCTTACTAAGTCCAATAGGCTAAGTTACATTAATCTACTCAGGGAGAAACAATCAACAGGCAAAAGCAGGTGAACTGTGGAGTTGTCAGATGTTTAGCTAAAAGATGTCTGACTGAGATACATAGGGGTAGGGTAACTGTCAAAATGAATTTAACTCGGAATCTTCCTTAAAAAAAGGTCAAGGTAGCTCAAACTAAAAGCAAATATAATTACTTCAACAGTACACGTAGACTGCATTGTTGTTCAGTCATATAGTAGGCAAGAAATTATACACAAGATCCAGGTGTTACCTGTCCACAGCAGCTGTCCAATTATCTCATTTAGCTGAGACAGTACAAAAAGTCAGAGTTTTCTTCTGGCTACCTATCCAGAAATGGCTGAAAGGCATTTGAAGATATTAGCATAGAAAGTATTAAAGTATATCACCCAAGAATGACATGTCATGCCCGTTATGAACAGAAGCTCAGGTAGGCAATTAACGTAATTAAAGAACTATTTACTTCCCCTATATTACTCTGAATGTACACTCATAAAAAATATAGACTATGCCTATAGAAATAATTGCTGGTACTTTTAGACACTTGCTGGGGAAAAATAAACTCTTTGTGGAAGTACTGCAGTCTCTCCCGCACACCTACAAAGGAGCCCAAAGAGACAACGACAATGTGGGGATAGCCCATCAGAGGAGCCATCAGCCCATCAAAGGCCCATCTCCTCAAGAGAGGAGGAGCACAGATACATGATGGCAGGCACGAAGCCAAATGAAGGGCTCAGAAAGGTTTATTCTGTCTGGTGCCCTCTCAGGGGGAGAGCCTCAGCCCTGTTTTCCAGGTGTGAAACCCACCATGATGAGTCAAACAGAAAGCATCTTGCCAGATGAAGAGGGGTTGCTGCCTAGGGGTATGAGAGACATTTTGGGATTGCATAAAATTTATTATGGGATGCTTGGAGATGGAACCAAAGGCAGGGAAAAGGATGGACTTAGGCAATTTGGGGAGGAACAAGCGTGGGGAAAATAGAGTGTTAAGGAATAAAAAGGGTTGGTTCATTGTAAATAAACAATTTGATGGTCTTGCAGAAGTGTAAGACTGACAAAATATGTTACAAAAATCAGGTTTAATGGTGTCAGTAAAAAGGTAGAACTGAAAAGGGATCTTATATTACAAACACCTTGGCAGACACAACTCATTTCAGGTTCAGGATGTCAGCTGGGAACTAATGCTACACAGTGTGTACTAAAACTAAACTTAAAATGAGGACTCAAACTGCACAAACAACTCACCTATAAGATGAGGATACTTTTCCCAGGAGGTTGCTTTGGACAGTGTCCCGATTCAAAGGGAGGGCATCCAATCACAGACCCACTGCTCCGAGGAGAACCACTCAAAGGGGGTCCACCAGAGATCCCATTTTATAGCCTGGTTGGATCTGAGCTGTGGTCATCTGTTGGTCATGGTCAGGTAGCTTTCATTGGTCAAGGGGTCTTCTAGGTAGGCTCATTGGCTGAGGTTGTCTCTAGGGCTGAGGCATCTGGGGTATGTGTCTGGGAGCTCTTTGCATAAGTGACCAGCAGCTCATGAGCTTCCCGTCAAACAAGCCACCATGTCCCTGTACTGCACCGTCAGACCCACCAGGGTGGAGGGTTGCTCCTGACACAGCTGCTCAGTACACTTGTCTAGCCCCGTCCTGCACCTCATCAGTGCAATCTCTCCTATCTTCTTATTGAATTTCTTTCTAATTCTTTTCCTGGGTGAGTGACTGTATCTGTGTGCGTGGTGGGTCTGGTTGCGGTAACTAGAGTCAGACCACAGGTTGGAGGGCTTGTTCATTTGTGGTGTGAGCAAGTGGAGAGACCAGAACGAGTGAGAATGTGAAGGTTACTCTGATGTCACTTCTGAATCTGTTTGAACACAGCAAATAAAATAGTTTTAATAAGGCAACCTTCCACTGACATTAAAAAAAAAAAACAAACCACAAAATAAAGAAAAAAACTCAACCCCACACCTCACATCTGCATTTCTGGAATGCAGACATTTCTTTTTTGGGGAAAAAAAAAAACAACAACAAAAACAAGACAGACAGTAAGTGATCATCCTCATCTGAAGTCATCCTGTTATTAAAGAAGGAACCAAAATTGCTACTTATATATTTGTTCCAGAAGTACTTACTCAGCCACTGTGACTATCCAATAACATATTTAAAACTAGTCTGGAGAGAAAGATGATTCACATCACGTATACTTTCCAAATCTTGACTTAAAAATTCCTTTAAATATTAATCACAGCGAACATTGTCAAGTGACATGTGTAATTGTTTATGACCTTTCAGGATAAGAAATTACAAAAAGTTAACTTTATAGTTCAAAACATGATTTCATAGGAAAAAAATCTGTCCCACAGAACAAGGATCATGCCAGAGGCTAGCACTGACCACTTACCATCACGTACCCTGCAAAATCAGTAAATTCGTAGCACCACAGAATCATTGAGATTGGATGGTACCTCTGGAAATTGCTTAATCCAATCCTCCAGCTCAAGACAGGATTAGCTAGAACAGGTCACTTGGGACTTTCCTGATGGCTTTTAAATAACTCCAAGGATGGAGACTCCACAACTTCTCTGGGCAACCTGTTCCAGTGATTGAACGACCTCATAGTAAAAAAGCTTTTTCTTATGCTCAAAAGGAATTTCCCATAGATCAGTTTGTGCCCATTGCCTCTTGTCCTTCAACTGTGCACCACTAAGAGGTTGTCTCTATCTTCTTTACTCTTCCCCACTGTGTATTTAAAAAAAAAAATAGATAAGATTCCCCCTAAGCCTTCTCTTCTGTAAGCTAGACAGACCCGGATCTCTCAGTCTCTCTTCATTATGACAGATATTAAAATCCTTTTATGATCTTCATGGCCCTGCACTAAACTTACTCTAATAAGTCCATGTTGTTCTTTGTACCAGGAGACACAGAATTGTGCATAGCACTCCAGATGTCTGTCAATAGTGCAGAGAGAAGGATTACCTCCCTTGACATGTTGGCATTGCTCTTTCTAAGGCAGCACAGTATGCCAGTGGCTTTCTTTACTGCAAGGACACATTGTTGCCATACAGTCAACCTGGTGACCCTAGGATCCTCAGAACTTGTTCCACAAAGCTACTTTCCTGCTGGTTGATTCCCAGCCCATACTGGTGTGTGATGTTAGTCTTTTGTGGATGCTTATCCCTTTGTTAAACACCATGAGGTTCCTGTTGACCCATTTCTTCAGCTTTTTGAGCTCCATCTGGATGGCATTAAAACCATCTGGTGTATCAAACTCTCTGCCAAGTTTCAAATGACGGAATCATAGAATGGTTAGAGCTGGAAGGGGTGTTAAGGATCATGTAGTTCCAACCCCACTACCATGGGCAGGGACACCTTCAACTGGACTAGGTTACTCGAAGCCCCATCCAGCCTGGTCTTGAAAACCTCCAGGGATGGGACACCCACAACTCCTCTGGGCAACCTGTTCTGATGTTTCACCACCCTCACAGTGAAGAATTGCTTCCTAATATCTAATCTAAATCTACCCTCTTTTAGTTTAAAAATGTTACCCCTTGTCCTATCACTACACTCCCTCATAAAAAGTCCCTCCCCATCTTTCCTGTAGGCCCCCTTCAGGTACTGGAAGGCCACTATAAGGTCTCCCATTGAGCCTTCTGTTCTCCAGGCTGATCAACCCTGACTCTCAGCCTATCTTCATAGGAGAGGTGCTGCAGCCATCTTCGCGGCCCTCCTCTGGACTTGCTCCAACAGGGGGCTCCAGAGCTGGATGTAGTACTCCAGGTGTGGTCTCACAAGAGCAGAATAGATCTGCAAGCTTGCTGAGGGTGCACTCTATTATCTGTGTTCTTAAAAAAAACCCTAAAAGTTAAACAGTAGTAGCCTCACTATCAGCCCCCAGAGCACACCACTAGTGCATGACTGGCCTCTAGCTGGACTTCACAACACTGGTCACAACCTTCAGTCAGTTTTAATTTTACCTCACTGTCTATTTATCTAACCTGTACTTCATCAGTTTGTCCATGAGGATGTTATGAGAAATAGCTTTCATAATATCAAGGTAAATGACATTCACTGTTCCCTCCTTGTCCACCAAACAAGTCATTTCATTGTAGTAGGCCATTAGGTTGGTCAGGCACGATTTCTGCTTTGTAAATCCAAGCTGACTGCTCCCAATCACCCTCTTTATAGGTTTGGAGCACCTTGGCCTTTTCTGGGTCCTTTGTCGTCAACTCCGTTGCCTCGTTTACCAGTGTACCCACATTTATGCTAGTCTTCGTTTTTGCCACTGATATACTTGTAAAAACTTTCCTTGTTGTCCTTCATATCCTTTGCCATATTTAACTGCAGATGGGCTTTGTCTTTCCTAGCCTCATCCCTGCTCATTCAGAAAGTATCTGTATTATTCCTCCTTTGTGCCCAGATCCTTCTTCCATCTCTTCTATGCTTTCATCTGGTGTTTGAGTTTTGTCATAAGCTCCTTGGTCATGCATGTAGACCTCCTGCCACCTTTTCTTGATTATATATTATTACCTCATAACATACTAAATGCAAACAGGAAAAATAAAAAAGAAAATGCAAAATGAAACCCATGCTATAGATGCTGCCAGTTTGTGAAGTCACAGCAAACTTCTATATCAGCTACAGTGCATGAAGATGAATTACATGTGAAAAGGAGGCTTGGTCTTTCTTTTGTTCTCTTTGTAAAACAGAATCTGCCTCTGATAAATTACTGTTCTTGGCCTAAACTCTCAGCTGGTATTTATTCACACAGTTCCACTGAAGACAAGGCAACTATTCACATTTGTACTTGCTGAAAATATAGCTCATTAGAATCTTCTTTACTATGTTACTCATTAAGTGTGAATGTCAATGATTTCTTTCCTAATAAGAAATTAAGCTTATCTTGATATCCTAAATTCTTACCTACTATACTTAGAAGCTTGGGGATCATGTTTGTTTAGTAGTTACTGTCACTGAAAAGTAATTTTTTGAAAAATTCTCCCCTGTTTCAAAGCAAGCAGGTGAAGAACTTGCAAAAACAGAATTACTGCTACACCACCACTGTCTTCATACAATGGTCAACTGAAAGGGGAAAAGTTTATATACTACAGTAAATGCTTCCTGGATAAATCATATACTTTCACTGAACGGTTGAACAGAGAAAGGCAATCCATCGAACAATCAATATTTCTTACAATATTAAAAAAAAAAAGAGTTTTTAATACAGAATGATGAGGCAAACCACATCTCTTACAAAAGGTATAAAAGGATTTCATTGTGTCATCAGAGTAAAAAAATACAAAGAAATTAAGCGTTTAAGTCTCACTGGGCTTTAAATGTTTTTCGTGTCTTGTAAAAGGCCATTTCTTACAGTTATTTTTCACAGTAATAAAATACGAGCTGTCTTTTCTAAATAAAGTTTATTCAGGGAATATTACTGCCTCCAGGTTTCTCAAGTGAAAAATCCTCTGTTTTTACATGGATGCTCATTACAACCCTCAAAGTGCTAAATTCCTTTTTTTTTTTTTGGTCAAACAATGAAATAAAAAATACTCAATCAGACAATCAAATTCAGTCAGACAATAAAATAAAAAATATTTTTACTGAGGCTTAAAAAGCATAAAACAAGATGGAAACTCCCAATAAAAGCTAACTACAAGTAGTAAAACCAATCTGAAAAGTCTCAGTGACAGACCAGGGAAAAAGTATTGCCTCTCAAGGATGAAAAAGATTAACATGAAGACCAAGTGACAGACAGATCCCATCCAGACCAAATCTGGAAAAGCCTTCCAAATACCAAGAACATGGTGATTATAGGAGCTCAAGAAGCTCTAAGGAAATCTTTTTAAACATGTAAGTACTACACTGGGTTCGAAAGGATGAAGCTTTATTTATTACAGATAGCTGATATTACTGACTGAGAAAAATATTGAAGGTCACTTCTGAAATAAAGATTTCCAGTTTCTTCAGTATTACTATTTAATGAAAAACTAAAATTGCAAGAATGTGAGTTAATTACACTATTTCAATGCATTTATTAAAAGAAACCACTGACCCAATCTTAAAACGCTCATTAGGAAGTTTGGAATTTTTTCATGCTTCTGTTTAATGGGAGCAAGTAAGGTTACAAAACGTTGGAAAAGGGCTATTATAATGCCTACATTTGAAGAGGTGAAAGAAGAAATACAGAATTATGGAAAAGACATCTTGATTTTAAATTTAGGAAAGCTTACAGGACAAATATCAGATTATCAATAAGTGTTTGAAATGTAAGAAGCAACTAAAATCAAATATGGATGCATTAAAGCCAAATGGTATTCAACCTTTTATGATGGGGTAAAAGATCTACTTTAAAAAGATTAAGTAGGAGACTGCATGTATCTTGGTTTTAAGTAGGGATTTTGATACCACCTCACATGATATTCTCATACAAAAATTAAGGAAATGTAATATAGACAGAACAATTATGTTTTATGGCCTGTAGCTCCCTCTTGTAGTGTAGAGATTGAGTGTAATTCCTCAAGGGATCTATCTTGAGTCTGGTTATGTGTAGTGTTTCAATTAACAATTTGGCTGGTGAAATAAACACCATACACATTAATTTTGCAGCTGATGAAAAAGTTGTGATGGTTTACAAGTGTGCTAAAGTTCAAGATCAGAATACATAATCACCTAACCCGATTTTTTTTTCCCCTGACAAATTGTCTGAGAGAAAAACAAAGAGTATGAATCAATAAAGACAAGGCAAGGTACACCACCTCAGTAGAAATAATCCTCTGCCCAAATACAGGGTGAGAATAACAGTTCTTCAGAAAAGATCTTTGGGTTTATAGTGGATCATAAAACTAAACATTACTCAACTATGTCATGATGCTACAAGAAAGACAAATTTCATACTAAGGTATATAAACAGAAATCCTGCGCCTGTAAGACACACTAGTACTCTTTTTACTTTCCTCAGCCTGATAAGGTATCAGCTGGAATTCAGTGTTTGGCTTTGTGCACTGATTGTCAAGATGGATATGGGCTGACTAGAGAGAGCTCAGTGGAGATCAGTCTGCACTCTGGAAAAGAAGAATGAATTAGGCTCGCCTAGCCAAAAGAAAGAAAGATCAGAGTGGCTATTACTACAGCTTTCAGATATACAAAAGACTGTTGCATTGAAGAAAGAGGGACAAATCTTTCCTCCACGTCTATGATGGAGAGAAAGTAATGAACTGAAACTATAGCAACAAAGAATCAAGCTAGACATTAAAGCAAAATTTGCAGACCAATATGACAGAATTCCTGGGAACATGGTGGATCTCCATATTTGAATGTTTTAAGAGAGGGTCGAACCAAATTCTCTTCAGGTTTCTTCTAGCCCTATTTTCAATACATTCTGTGGAGGTTGTGAAGCATCATCAATTGAGGGGAACTTTGTAACATCAAGCAGGAAGAATGAGTTGGTTATGATAACTGGAATAATGAAATGGGACTTGATGTTAATCGTAGAATCCTGGATCTAGGAACTAATAGGAGGACTTTGAGTTAAGAGCCAGAAGTTCACCACCTGGAAATGAGAGTATTAAAAAGACCGCTCTATGCTTGGTAATCTTACAAGGATCTTCCATCATCTTTTTCTGCTTTGAAGAAAAATGCTGTCCTGAGATATATATGAAAAGTTATTTCCAGCAGAGAGAAAGTATTATAAATGCTATTGTGAAAGGCACTTGTGATAGGCTCCTCATGTAGAAAATTGCATGTAGTATTTCTTGATCATCCTTAATATAAGAATCATTTAAATTTCACTTTAACACAAGCATAGTATGACTATGAAGATAATCAGATGAACGGAAAGTTTTTGTTACCAAACTGTCTGAAAGTAGTTGTTCTGTCCAGACTAATCCACCAGACTTAAGAGCTGAGAGCAATAAGAATTGGGTTAAGGTTCACAGAATGCTTTAGGTTGGAAGGTTCCTTAAAAATCATCTAGTTACAACCCCCCTGTGATGGGCTGTGACACCTCCCATTAGATCAGGTTGCTCAAAGGAAACAAGGAAAGAATTAAAATATTTACATAGTACTCACTCAGGAACAGACAAAGATTAGATCATAAACAGACTCATGTCATAAGTTTTATAAAGAATTTTTTTTATCAAATGGATTTGCAATAACAATAAAAACAAACTCTCCTGCCAATAGGAGAGGCAAAAATCCCATCCAAATGACTTTTAAATCCAATTTGATGTGCTTCTGACAGGCAATGGTCCAGGATCATAATATTTACTAAAATCACAAGATATTTTGCAGCTGTACATAGGTATGTGTATTTCATACTTCCTGTATGAAAGATCTACTCAAGGATGTACATGTAATAAAAATATAAAGTAGACCTTTTTTACAATAAAGGGCTTTTAAAATTATTTTTTATACCTTTATAGACACATACGCTTTCCTGGTTTAACGCACCATGAATTTTGGCAGCTCTCATTTGATTCCTACAGCTTTGACCACAACCTTGTTAATCGAGCAGCGACGTTAAACAGTCTTACCTTTTTCCAGATCCCCCTTTCTTCATTGTTGGCTCTGTGCTAACATCGTTTGGGTGGTTACTCACTAATTTAGTACTTACAAATTCCGTCAGTTTCCTCCCTAATTCTTCCTTCAATCACAAAGATACTTCAAATTCATTTTTGACGCAATTGACTTAAAATAATTGCTAGTTTTCTGCTAAAAACATCAATGAAAGTGGTATAGAACTAATGTAGATTATTTAGAGAAAAAGTTGATTACTGATCTTCAATGTGACAGCAACAGCTTACAAATTCCTATTCCTTCTCCACTTTTCACAAATGTGAAGAAATATACAATACTTTTTTTCCACTACCCAAGTGGGAGGTTCTCATCACAGACTGATTTCTAATCTAACCAGAACCTGCGATCTTTTTCTGTATTATTATCATCACTAATTCACCTTGCTATAGTTTCAGAAACAAGTTAGAACTGTTTTTCCCAATCAGTTCAAACCATATTTCAGTCAAAATAAGACTATTAGATTTTTCTTTTTTTTTTTTTTTAAATAAGCATATTACATAGCCACTCTTCAGTATTTCTGAATATTTCTTCTAGTGCTTTGGAAGAATTATCTAGAAGTAGAGCTCTGCATTATAAATGTGCGTAATCTGAACCAATATGAAAATAGTATTTTAAAATTTCACTCTGTATTCTCATAAGTCACTCAGAGAAAACATTTTTGTACTTTCACATCCTCATTATGAATAATGCAAAGAGCCAATTAATAGAAAATGTTCTGAATTATGAATTGGTACCAAGCTAAAAATGCAAAATTACAGAAAAACAATGAATGCTTGTTTTAAATTCCCCTTCCAGACAGGTAACCATTTTTAACCACATCTGCTATCCACATTTGATCTATATCTTTATCTATTCTTATGGCTAATGAGGAACAAATTACTTATTACTCATGAATGACACTAACTACCCACTCTTGCACAAAAGAAGAATATTACAATTTACATTTAAATGAGATTTGAAATGTTAATGAACAGAGTCAGTATTCTAATTATCTATACAAATACATTAAATTAAGGTGAACTTTAGTAGATGAATTACTTCAAAATCATACTCTATGTTTGCCCAGCAGCATTAGTGAGGAATAGTTCAGTATTTGTAGAATAATTCCCAATAATTGGGTGTCAAGAATGGGCAAACTATGCCACTATGTATTTAATATCATTTGATAGGAGAGAGATGGTTAATCTTTACCACACATACAAAAATAGCTTAAGTAAACACCTCAGACATTTGATATTTTCTTTAAGTTTATCTAGAACCTTGTATTTAGGGTGTGCTTCTTCCTGGAGTCAGTTAGGCCCAGATGGACCTGGAATCCAGGTCTCTATCTCCAGTTGCAATGTTTAATTTCCCTTTTTTTGTTTTTTCGTTTTGTTTTGTTTGTTTTGTTTTGGGGGGGTGGTTTTTTTGGTGTTTTTTTTTTTTTTTTTTTTTGTGTGTGTGGTTTTTTTTTTTTTTTACATAACTGTCATTTAAAACATTTGAGAGCAGCATGGAATTCTAAATTGAAATTCACAGGAATGCTTTGTGCGCATGAGCTGAAGATTGTTTTTTGTTCACTTAAAGAGCCAAATTAGTACTTTTTTATTTTCTGACCAGTCCATACTGTTTTTACTGCAGTCCTAGCTCTGTGTCAGGAGAAATCAAGAGACATCATTAAGCTTTTCTGACTGAAGCAAACATTTTCTTTACTTATACTAGCAAACTCAGAAAAGTAAGCTGGTATTGTATTCAGAAATATCATTCAGCCAAAACAATCACCCCTCAAGTTTTTCATTTTTGTACTCATTTATTTTAACTCTTCTACACATTGGCAGATTCCAGATATCGTTAAAGGGTCAGGAAATCCACAGCAACAAGATAACCCTCAAACAGGACCCCTAAGACAAAAATCTGTCCTGTGATAATTTTTATTGTAATAATATGAGTAAATAAGGCACTGGTTATGTGATAAAGGACAGCTGTCCAGAGAGAGTTAATTCAAATAATTCAGTAAACAATACAGAAGGATTGTAGTAGAATGACATCTCAAACTTTGCATGATAGTTCAAAAGGCACTTAGCAATACCTTAATTTTTCAACAGTGTGGCCACACAAAGTTGGTGAAAAAAATAGCGAAGTCCAAACAGATTCAATATTTAGATTACAACAACATTCCTGAAAGAACTCATAGTTATATTATTAAACTGTATTATTTGATACCTTTTAAATTATATAAAAAGTCCATACATTAGTTTGAATCACTTTCTGTTCTGACGCTGAAGTGCTTTTCACAACTTTGACACTTCCTTCTGGCGATACCCACGCATGTTTTCATACTGTTCTTCCACTAACTTAACAGTCTGCTCAGAAATTCCGGTTCCATTGTTTGTTACACCTCTTGCTCATTTGCAGCATGCTCTTTGTTTCAAACTCAGGAGCAATTGCTGATGCCTGGAAATATTTTTTTTTACACTGAGAAAGGTCTTAAAGAACACTGGAACGAGTCACTGATAGTGAATTATGCATAGATTTAAACTCCCACCTGAATCTTTTTTAATCATTATTGCTATTACTATCTTCTGCTTCTTTAATAATAAGTTAAATAAAGAAATAAGATAATAAGATAAGAAGCTCTCAAGATTTATTTTTAAGAAGGTTAAAAGTTCAGCAGTCTGCAGGTAGAATAGGTCAATACCAATTCCACCCACAGCATCCAGCAAATGAGCTTTATGAGAGGGTAGCAGAGCTGTTCATGATTAAAAATCAGAATAACACTTGCAGGTTAACTGTTAATTACCCACAGCATTTGGCTCACATGTTTTGCATTTAATATAGACAGATGGGACTTATCTGCCCATGCAAAAATAAAAGGGCATACTGGCAAAAGAATTTCAGACATTACAGTAAAAGTCAAGATTTTTGAGGGACTGCTTAATTGACTTCCTATTCTAAGCGGAAATTCCCCATTAGCTCATAAAATTAACATAAAAATGGAAAATTCCTCTCTTTAGTCTTTGAGTCCCTAACACCTCCTGTGAAAAAAGTTAACACTCTGTATTACTCTAGATTATAGTAGGAACCAGGCAACTACATGTAATAGAGCAGGTAAAGGGCCATACTCCTTGCACCATAGTCAACCTGGCTAGTAATAATAATTTATCTTAAATACTGCAAGCCTAGATGAAAAGCTTCTGCAAAAATGCAGAAACTTGTAAAAAATACTGATTTGGGATTAAAAATTAAACTGTTACACTGACTGGGAATATCTTGAAAATGATTCCTCAAAATCAGTTTTTTTAAAAATTAGAAATCAACAAGCGAGGCATTTGTGTCCATATTGGACTAATAAACAACTAGCATACAATCAAATGGAAAAAGCTGGAATGCTTTTCATGTAATATTTTGTTATGTAGTTTTAAAGGAAAATGCACAAGAAAGCAGACTAGCCAAAGGCCAATTCCTGGTTTTGATGCAAATCTAATGCAAAATACTTTTTGGAAGGAGCACTTCTTTGTTGTTGAAGTTTAGACACAAACCCTGTACAACAGCTGTTCCCAAATATACACACATAACCTTTCTGCATGTTGTAACTAGAGTAAAACCCATTATCTCCCTCGTTGTATGTGTTTTTTTTTTTCCCTCTCTTTTTCAATGTCACTGTTAGCCCTTCTTTAAAACTCCAGGACAATACCTTTGACGTTTTAGTCAGGACCACTTTGGTCTTGGACAGAAAAAAAGCGAGCCAAGTTGTATCTGTGTCTCCTTTATCCTGTCTCTGAAAATTCACTTCTGCTGAAATTTTCTGGTTCGACTGTATTCTATTTTTAGAGTATGTCCATATCTAGTTTTCCATGCATAATTTCTGAGCATTTAATTATTACTTTTACAAACTCTTCAAGGTTGTCTCCTTTTCCTGAACTTCTCCAAATTGTGTAAACAGGCGGCACTAAACATATGACAGATTTTTTTCTTGAACTTTCAGAGGGTACATAGTGTATTTGGAAACATTCAACACATTTCCTGAGTTCCAGGATTTTATTTAGACACAGTAGGTACTATTATCTCAAAAATGCACATCATTTGTATATATGATTTATGCAAAAACTAGAATTTTACATGCATGGGGGTCTATATTTTATGTTTCCATCAAATTACACTTTATATACAACCACAGCAATCACTATAAAGACGTTTCATATTGGACATCACATTTTTAAATGCTGCTGGAGTCAAGGTATCACCTTTACATCAGAAACCTCTTTCAGAAAATTTGGAAAAATATCCCAACTTTTTAACTTCCTTCATTATGCATACTTGTAGTTATATTTTAAGAGTGTTTTTTTTTAAGGAGATAAAAATGTATCTCTCTATGCCCTAGACTCTCCATATAAAACTGGAACTACTCAGCTGAAACAAGCCACTAAAAATCTTTCCAGCCAACAAGATGAAACTTTTAAATCTCTCTCAGTGTCAAGAAAAATTCTACAAGCTCCAAAATGTCAATGTTTCACATGAGTAACTTGATGACAGAAAGTAAATTCACTCTATAGTCATTCATTCTTGTCATCTCTCTACGGGTCAAGAATGGTCCCATTTTTGTGGATTTCCCATGACTAGTTGCAAAATTGGATATAGGAAGCTTCATTTCATTTGTATGAAAGAAATTTTCTGAGTTAACTTCACCCAAATATTGCCCAAAGTAAAAGTTAGAGTTCAGGTTGAACTTCCATGTACAAAAGACCAATCTCCACAAAATATTAGTGCCAGTGCCTGTTCTGTATGGTAAGTGTATTTTAACTGTTGTTTGCATCTTACCTTTGTTACTCCTGTAACTCAATGAAGGAAGTCAGAACATATTTCAACATCTTTTATAATACAACTATGGGCTTTACAAAGTATGAGTTGCTGAGTGACATGTACAGCTCCTCGGTGTACAGAAGCAGAAAACAAAATACGTTGTATACCTATTGTTTTAAGAAATCTCTTAAAATTTTGTGTGGTGACTAATAAAAGTCAGCACTATCCAATGCTTTTTTGACCTTAGTTCTGTGGGAAGTGTGTTTGCTTGTTTTTAACAAGTGCCTTTTCTTATCCAAATACTACACACCTGACGATAGTCCCAAGGCACAGGTTGGAATATTATCTCTTCCACTAAAGCAGTTTATCACAAAGGGGCAGTAGACTAACGATAAAAATCTGACCATTTAAATTGTACTGGGTCTGACTGGGATGGAGTTAGCTCTCTTCACAGCAGCCCAGATGGTGCTGTTCTTTGGACCTGTGACTAAACCAGCCTCGCTAACACATCAGCATTTCGGCTGTTGCCGAGCTGTGCTTCACAGTGCCAAGGGTTTCTCTGTTTCCCTCTCTACCCCCGCAGTGGGTAGGCTGTGGTTGTGCGAGAGGCTGGTTGGGGACACAGCTGGGACTACTGACCCACATTGACCGATGTCATATGGCATCAGGCTCAGCAGTAAAAGCTCAAGGAAAAGAGGAGGAAGGGGAGATGTTGATGGTTACAGCATTTGCCTTCCCAAGCAAGCTTTCCGAATGCCCAGTCCCTGCCACCCAGGCAGTGGCTGGACATTTGCCACCGAGTGAATTCCTCCTTTACTTTGCTTGTGTGTGCAGCTTTTGCTTCAACCATTACACTGTCTTTGCCTTGATCCATGGGACTTCTTGCTATCTTTCTGCTTTCTACTTATTCCACAGAAGAGCGGAGGCAGCAAGAGGCTGTGGGGATTCGGCTGCTGGCTGCAGTAAACCCACTATAAGGCAAATAAAATAACCTTGAAAGTGTATTTAAATAACACTCATTTCACAAACTTACAAAGTTGTGTACTATCTTGTCCAGAGATATCTGAATAGATACTCATGTACATTATCTCAGAAGCCTTTCATGAACAGGAAGTTGCTCTAACTTACAGGAGCCTCTGGATTTTATACAAAATGCCTGTGGGCCCCCCATAAGAAGCTAGAAGCAGTCTGGAAGTTGAGCTACAGAGATATTCCCCCACAGTATCTGAAAACTAGTGTTTATCCGATTTCCATCCCTGCACTAGACACTAGGGACTTCTGAAGAAAACAGCTGTAGACCTGATGCAGCCCTTCAGTGCTCTGAGCTGCAAAACATTTTTTGCCTCGCAGTATTCTTTTGGAAAAAATGTGAAAAGTATTCAATGTAAATAATTCACTTGGTGTGAGAAAGCAATGCTGCAGCTATGCGATAATGGGAGGAGCAAACTGGGTTAAAGCAGCCCACCTCAACAAGCAGTGAACAGCATAAAAAAATGGGACGCAAGAAAAAAAAAAACAAACAAACAAACAAAAAACAACTCCAAAACACAAATACTCATTTAATCTGAAAGGCTATTTTTCACTTGACCATGGTTCCAACCCTGAGATTTGCTTCCTGTGAATATTTGACTGTTAGAAACTCACTGAAATGAATGCTCAGATCAGTGAAATTTAAGCTTACACATCCAAACAGTTATTCAAACCTAGTTTTGAGTTATATATTCATTCAGAATATACAGTAAGTTTCATACTGGCCATTTAAATCAGTCACTCAAGACTCAGGCAACTGAAATAATATAGGTCAAATCTGTAGCTAAAAACCACTTAATGATTTTCAAATACCCAAACCAAACTTCAGCAGCTATATACAAAGAACTATTAGCTAAAGTCACATGTACGTGCATGTACACAGAGATAGATGTGCACCCATGCAAGAAATGTAGAACTCTTGAACATGCACAAAGGCTGCTATTCTTGAATAGCTACATCAAATATCTGCACTATTGAAAATTATCCATTGTCAGAGGCTGATGTAGTACAGTACATTCCCTTTCATACAACACAACCTAAAGTCATGAATTTAACTTATCAGATGTTAAGGCCATATCTCCAAGGTATTAATTAACTGAATATCAGCAGCTTGTACATTTATATAATCCTTCAGAAATATACAATTCCTTCTCTCAAAACTTGGAAGCTGTTCAAAAATGGTTAAATAAACAATCACTCAGCTGTCAGTTAAATTACATGGGTACTATTCTTCTATTCAACGCTGTATGCAAAACCTCTACTATAAACACTAAAGCACTAAAACAAATTTAAAAGATCTTGAATTTTGGGAGCATCTGGTTATTCCTCATTTTGCATGCATTAGGATGTAGCAGAGCTGCTGCTTATTTTATCAAATGTGTCAATCACCAACTTAAATCAGATAATTTTGTCTTTTCCACAGAAATTTCAATGTAACTATGTTTTACCGTATCTCATTATCTTCTACATTTTTCATTTCACTCATCAAATGCATTTCCGTTTTCCTCCCATTATAATACAACATCATCCACAGGAATATAAATATTTTTGATTGAGCTGTAAGTTGTGACAGGAACTTGAATTGCAACTGCATTAGTGAGTGATCTGGTGCAGAATTTACCAGGGTGAGTTCAGGGACGTGGTACAGGCGCTGCCTCCGGATGCGGGGACCCAGGACTCCTGCTTAGCTGACGGAGCCTGGCCAGGTGCACCCAGAGGTCTCTCTTTCCCAGGCCAAGCAATGCCGCCAGGATACTGGAATTACACCACCTGTCTTTTCAGGACAGAAGAAAGGTTTAAAAGTTCAGTACCTGCACCTTGATGCTACCTGCTCCTACACTGACTGGGACTGACTCTGCTTTCGAACAAACTTTAATATGGTGTAATTACATTCACTACCATGGAAATACAGCTAAATACCATAAAGATAATAACAGGATAATCAGTGTCTATATTTGCAAAAGTAAAATTCACTAGATCTAATAATGTAGAACTGACTCCTCTGGAAAGGTCATGAGTGTTTAATGTACATGCAACACACATTGTACTACATTTGTTATCTAGTTGTAGAAAAAGGTCATTTTGTGCATGACAATTCATGATCCCATAAAAAGAGTACATAAAATATATCCATATGCTTTTGTTACACCTGCCAACACTGAAATTTGTTGTTTAATGATTTTATACATTGTGTCTTATTGAGACAGAATGGGTAACTTGAATTTACAGGCAGTCGTAAGTCAACAGCGAACACGAGTGGCGCGCAACAGCCTTTAGCCGTCTGACTTACTCCTCAGCTGAAGAGGCATGGCATTATTTTGTTATGATTACCAATTCAGAACATATTCATAACTAACAGATGTTTTCCTCTTGGTTGCTTGGCAATTAAAGGCTGTTGCTGCAGCTGAATTTTGCACCTGGACAGCAAAGTGACCAACCCAGTCCTGTGAAACCTTTGACTTACAAGAATTGCCCCTTTGTGCAAATGATAATTTTGAAACTAACACTAGATCTGTGTGTCAAAGATAATGAAATAATCTTGAATCACTGGTTAATGCAACCAGATAGCATTTACTTTCCAACTACTATGTGAATATATAAAGAACACAGCTGGAAGAAAACAAGATGACATTCTCCACTGCTGCTGATAATTTCAGAGAACTGCCATATGCTCAGTTTCAGGTATATTATTAGCTTTTCTCTTCAACAATTAAATAAACAAATAAGTTGGTAGTCATTGTGAAAAAAAAAATAGCATGCAACTTGCAAGCCGAAAGTTATTTCTTTTCACATACCTTCAAAAAATAGCAAACAAGCTCAGCAGCTCTGGATTTATAGCGATTGTGAAAATACAACGGCAAACTGCTAGTGAAGAATAAGCCTTAGAAAGTTAAAGAAACAAAATTAAGATGAATTATTTGCAAAAAGAATTAAAAAAAAGCATCAACATTTCAAACTGGTATACTAACCAGCTTGCATATACACCTAGCAAAGTCTGTAAGCAAGGATTTGTATGTGCAAATCTGTCAGCAAGCACATGCACTACTTAGACAAATCATTCTGTTTGGCAAAAAGAAGAGAACAAAAAAAAAAATTAACACCATAGTTTCTGATAGTATAATAATCACCACATATCAGACTTCTGTGCTGCACCAAAATACATGACTGCCAGATTGTAGGATCTTCAGACACTACTCCAAGCTACGTTTCTGCTATGTTAGTGAAACAGTTTGAGGTCCAAGAACAAAATTATGCATTTTTACCCTCTCTCACTTTTCTGAAAGCTAAAACAAGCAGTCTCATTTTTGTTTTATTCAAGGGATTGATAGTAAGAGAATTACTCCCTAGTATTTCAAAACAAAATTTCTGAATCTATAATTTAAGATCTAATGAGGTTTGACAGAACTGAGTGCTTCGGCAAGTAGTTTAATGCATGCACATTTAATGTTTACTGAAAATGTATATTGCAAATATAGATTAATTCCTTTGTATTAGATAAAAGAAAATAAAATTAATGAGAGAAGAGCTTTGAAGAACAAGAATAGCTGTTTCTTTATAAAATAGCATGAACTGCAGTTAAAGAAAAGGCAACAGCCCAAGAGTCAGTACCGAGGCAACTAAACAGAGCCTGCCACATACCGTCACTTTAAGAGGATTCCTTTATTATGCCAGGAAGAAAAGACCCCATCACTAACACTTCTGCGTCCAATCACTGCGAACTCATTTGTTATTCATTGAAACAGCCATCAAGGATCAAAATAGATTCATTTGCTATTCATGATGCTCCCATATGCACTTCTGCATGTCTTGCACTGTATTTCAGCATTTAAAGGACAGATTGTACAGTTGGAAGTAGCATTATATATTAACACTTTGAATACCACCTTGCACCCTAGTCCAGAAATACAAACACGTACATGCTTAACTCTGAAGCTAAGCTTAACTGAGCTTTTTGGAGTGAGACATCCATTTAAAGTTAAGTACATAATTAAGCATGGATACGGGGGTGGGGGGGAATAATCCAGAACACACACACCCATGTCCCCAGTATATGGGGAAAGTGTTTTTACTGAAGTGCTTTGATGATTCAGGGCTTCAAAAACCACCTAGAATCCTAGGATAGAAAGCACATAAAAGGCCACAGCAAGCAACAAGCTAGTCATAAGTATGTAGCACCTACCCAGAGATGTTTTGGTTTGTTTTTTTTGTTTGTTTTTTTTTTTTTTTCCGGTTTGTTTTTTTTCAAAGCATTTAATAGATATTTTTAAGATAAAAAACATTATAACAACAACATTACATACTATGTTATAGATTTTGGTGAAGATAGCACATGTTTGAGAATTTGTGGGAACTCTTTTAAAAGGGATAACGTGAAACTCAGAGACCTGGAAACAGAATTTTAGAGAAATAGAATCATAAGCTGGGACTATCTTTGCAGCACAGAAAATAATTACTATAAAATAAAGGAAGTCTAAGGAACCAAGGACAACAAAACAAGTACATAGAATAACCTGGGAGTGCTTTTTTTTATGTTGCCTGTCTGAGGTGTTCCACACTGCAGCATGACAGGACATACAGATCAATCCCTTTCTTGTACAATGCCAGGTAGACAGACAGACATAATTCTTCATCTTGTCCAGATAAAGAGGATGCTAAACTGTGTTCCCAGTTTTCTAGGCCTGTATACTAGCCATCTCTATTAAAGGCAGCAGCAACCACAACTCCAGGCAAATCATTTCCCTCTCCTGTGTCTTCCAAAGCCAGTATGAAGACTAAACAGACTGCTACATGAGCATTCCAGCTGTTATATATACATCACATTTTGAGGTGTCTTAATATTATCCCACATTTCACTCTGAGCCCAAGGGCTTGACACAGGATTCTGGATTCTACCTCAAAGACCAGGTAGCTTAAATTATATCCCATGGGACGTAAGCACTCATGGGTGCGCTCCTTTCCTTGCACACTACCAGAAGAAAACAGATATAAAATACCACTCATCAGAATTGCAGAATTCCTAACTCATTTGACACTGCAGCAAATCACTGTAAAAGTCACAAGATCGACACAGAGAGTCAACCAACTTTACAAAGTTTGATACACTCTATAAAGCCTGATGTCTATGATAAAATCTTAAAAATAAAGATAAAAGCAAATTTTTTTTCTTAGCAATTGCTATGAGAAAACACCCATAGAAAATTTAAATAATAAGCACCTTGTAACATTTTTAGAACTTATTTAAAAGCAACCCCCTAGTGTCCTATTTACAAGAGAATTCTTATACTAAATAATACTGAAAGCTTAAACATTAGTTTTTCATATTTAAAAATTCTCCAAATTTGGTATGTCACAGACTATTTTTCAGTAGTTTGCCACTGACTTGCGTATCTGAATCTTTCATGTCCTTTGCACAATGCCAAGTTTTCAGTGACTTAATTTAACAGTTTTAAATGACAGTAACTTAAAAATTTAAAAGATATATACACCTACATAGACACCAAATTTTTAACTTATTTGAATAAAATGAGATACTAAATCTTTGAGTAAAATATTTATTCATATTAGAAACAGGCAAGAGAACAGCTCATGCATAACTCAAGACAAAGCAACTATATTATGCAAAGAAAAAAGTTTTTTTTTATTTCTTGGCTTTTCCTCATATTTTATAGCTGATTATTATTCATAAACCAGAAAGGACAAACAAAATAAAATAAACATTAAATCTTTGTCCTAGGGTGTTCTGACTTTTCTTTATGCTTTACCATAGTCTGTTTTAAACACCTCTTACCTAAGAATAATTGCTATGCCGTGTAAGTCTAAAGCTAAAGTTAAAATAAGTTTTATTTTATCAATTGAGTGAAGAACTTGGTATAGTAGAGATAATACTATTTACCCTTTAAATAAAGGAAAAATAATTAACAGTATCAACCTTTATTCTAAACAATTCTGGCTGAAACCATTGACAAGACTACTGAGCTGCCACCCTTTTCCTAGGAAGATATTATTAATTTAAAAACAAGTAGTTAAAATGCAAAGTAAGAAGTGTTTTGTCCTTATGAATACTTTTAGGCCTGAATTCAGGAAACAACCTTTATTATGCCAACACACATCACTCCACGCACTAGGTTTACAGTGCTTCACTGCCCAGCAAGAGCAGAGGAGGACAAATTCTTATGAAAATATTCGTATTTAAGATAATTCAAAGATACAGATTACTGCAACAATACGCCTATACAGCTATCGACACAGAAAATATCCAGTTTAAATCTGAATTATGCTTGAATATGAGATCCTAAGATACACCTTAAAGTTCTGCATGGTTCAATAAATTCTGAACGCGCACTCTAAGGTTTTGACTGTTCTCTGCTTATGCCACACACACCACAATTGCATTTGCAAAACTTCTCCAGCAGGAACTCCAGCTGGGACATTCATTGCCAAGTCTCTACTCTGCTAGTAGAGTAGTACTCTCCGGAGTAGTAATGCTTACGGAAACAAGTTTTATTCAATTTGACTCTACTACCTGTGAAGTGGAAGGTATCAGTAGGAGAGAGAGAGAGAGGAAGAAACGTATGAAGCAGCTCACTTCTCCCCTGAGGCATGCTGGAAGCTTTAAGATGCGGTGCCTGTACCTATCCAAGGCTGAGCTTTAGCAGCAGCTCCTGTGCATCCAACATAGCCACAGCAAGATGTCTGACTGGGCCAGGATGAAGTAAGTGTATGGAAAGTAAATCTCTTGATTCCTAGTCTCCCCAACTAACACTGCTGCATTCTAAGAAATTATGACAATGCTACAGATAGGGATGTTTCTCCATCTAATCCCATTCTTCCTCCACGTACAAAATAAGGGAAATCACAGTTAATGGATGACAGCTTATACACTGGGATTCCACAGCACATAATCACAAGTGATATCAATTTTCACCAAAAAGATTAAGCACTGAAGCATAAACTGGTACAATTAAATAGTAATGATTTGGAATGTATGCACTAGAGCGTGGGCTTTGCGCTGAGCAGCTTTCCCTGCCCTTGGGTAGGGCAAAGAAGCTGTAGTTTCCTTTATGTAAAAGATCAAATAAAATTTAAAATTAACATAAAAGACCATTTGAATTACTTTTGCAAACTCCTGAAGACGAGGAAAAAGATGCAAAGTTGATGCTGGAGGATTACTGGGATATGGCAAGACCAAATGAAGGACAGGAGTTCTTTTCTAGCACCTGGCAGCTAAGAGATAAAATATAATGCCTGCTTTAACTGCTGGTGTGTCATCTGCACCTCTCTATCCNAAAAAAAAAAAAAAGTACAAGCTTTTCCAGTACTTCCTTTTTTCATACTTACTCTGTCTGCTCCATTTCTATTTTTGGAAATCATAATGATATTTAAAATTGAAAACATAGACACAGAACAGGGGTACTTTTTACATTAGGTATCACAGAAGTGAAATTTTACTTGGCTCAAGAATAGGATATAACAGAAAAAAATTGGGGAAACAAAAGGGAAAAAACGTGTGTCCTAAAAGAGCCTTGCCTTTGGCAAACCATCATTAAGCCTCCATGTCTTCCTCTCTTGCTCCGACTGCACAATAAATTGCCTACAATATTACTGAAAAAAATACATATTATGAAACTCAAGACTGGCCAAAATGTCAGAATGAAGAATCCAGTTTCATTAGGAAACTGTCCCAGTGCTGCCACTAAAGTAACCCAAGATGTTATAGATGCTCAGAACATGTTAACCAATGGATTTCTGACTAAGCTACCTTGTTACTAGTACCATCTTAGGCCAGTGAAGTAGGTCTCTGCTGGCACTCCACACCTATCAATGTCAACACATGTGTGAAGATCCTGACTGTGGCACAAAGACCTTGAAGAAAACTTCTTGGTATGCTTATACTTTCTACGATGCTTCTCAGCTTTGGCTCATCCTGTGCTGTCTATAAAGATAGTCAAAGGGAACAGCAAAATAACAATACAGAAGCCAGAAGCAGCAAAAGTTACAGAGGAAGTAGTGAGGAGCGCAGTGGTATGAGCTGGAGGGAAGAAAGCCTGACCAGCAAGAGATAAAAAACCCAACAATGATAACAGAAGGAAAGGGTCAATAAAGTAACTGAGAGGAGTCTCACAAGTGGCTCTGGAAGGGTCATTTCTACATTTAGATGGTTCCTTGAGTCCCTCAGGAGGAAAGTGCCAACAAAATACACAACCAGCCATTATTTCCATCCCTTTCGATATCCAGGCACATACAATCTCTGTTCTGTGACTTCAAACAAACTTCGGGACTGACTTCAAAGTTGTGTCTGACATTCTCTATTGTTTCTCCTTCCAACCAACAGCATCACACTCCACCTTTGATGAAAAATCCATGCGATCAAGGACTTAACGCAGTGAGGTTCAAAATACCACTGCTGTATACCTCATCCACTCCAGCTGCAACATTGCCTGGAATTACCTTCTCCATGCGGCACAGGATTCTTAAATCCTAATAACTGAACAGTCCCCCAAGGACACTGTGAGACAGAGATAACCCAATGCATAGTGACACAAAGCCTGATATGCCAATGTGTGGGTAACAGCAACAAGTGCTGTTATCCTGAAAGCACAATGCTATGTGCGCCAGGGATAAGTAGCTAGCAGTACACGCACAATTAGAGAACACACATACTATTGCTAGCAACGAAGGTTCAAATTTTAAAATGTTTTAACTTTTTGCAGTTTATAACTTAAAGTATACAGTAGGCCTCCATGAACCACTGCTGCTGTACAGAGCAAGAATATCATGATGAAAACATTCTCAAAAGCAGTGTTGCTTTTGAAACAAAACTGTTTGGTTGGTTTTTTTTTTTTCTGTATAGCTAATGAGCCCCTACTTCATGGCATCACCTACGTGTGTGACCTTGCAAACCATACTAATAACATTTATTCTATTTCTGGAATTCCAGTACTCAAGTATTTCCTCTGGCATGTACTGGTTCTTATATTAATAACTCCTCCCAATTCTGTCTCAAAACAATTATTAGAACTATTTTTCAGTTGCAAACTGAAGTTGCTATACTCTCTTTGCAGAATTGGCCTCTGTATTTCTGAAACTGTCAATCTATATGCACAGGAATTTATTTCATAAATCGTATTATTGTCAAATGCTGTTCCCAGGTATTTAAAACACTTAAGCATTCTGATTAATATCGCTTTCTACATTCTGCCTAAAACTTCCTAAATAGCCGTTCTTTGGTCTCCTCACACTACTGAAACTAAAAGCAAGACCATCATCATAAGATCACTGAGTTAGAACAGACCTCTGATGCTCCTAAGCAGAATCCCTTGCTATGGAGCACACTTTCATGATCTAAAAGACCTTCAACTTAAAAAAAAAAAAAAAAAAAACAAAA
>VXBH01001430.1:91902-126438 GCA_013400035.1 Rynchops niger | reverse complement strand
AAAACCAAAAAAAAAACCCAAACCCAAAACAAAATACCACACACAAAAAAATCCCAAGAAAAAAGTCATGACTTCCCTCCTAACAATTGTATTAAATTGTATTATTGCATTTGGTGGAGGGCTATTCCAGAATTTCTTTGCTCAAACAACTGGGAATCTTCCATTTTCTGAATTATATTTATTCAGGGTAAACTAACACCCACTTACTTGTTGTCAGTATTGCTCTTTAGCTAAGTAGTTTTTTTCTTCCCAGTATTTATGCCTGATACATTTACGAATTTCACTAACATCTCTTCTTAGCCTTTAGTTTGTTAGAGTAAACAAATCAAGCATTTTCAGTCCAAGGTTGTCTCCGGCTTATCATTCTTGTGTCAGTGGTGTTCTGCACTTGCAGCTGCTCCAGCTTTAGTTTAGTTCCTCTTCTCTTCCTTCTTGAACATAATGCTTCAGAATTTGTTTTATCAAGATCTTAATAGCACCTGTTGTTCGTTTTATAAAAAAAAATAATAAAAAAAGTAAACCAGTTCTTCTAATACATCAAAGGGATTGCATTTTGCCATTTTTGCAGATGCATCACAATGACGATTTATAGCTGCACCAGTGTACTAAGATCTTCCTTTAGTCACTCATTTCCAGATTAGGAACTCTCAATGGAAAAAAACCCTGAATGATAACAGGAAGAAGAGCAATGAAAAGAAAACAAAAAACTAATGCCACACATCCAGAATCTAATAGCAAAACAGTCTCTCTGTAATATATCAGTCTGCCTTTGTGTCCTCCAAATTCATTTTGTCAGCAGATTATGCTGAAAATGTTTCCCTACTTCTAATGTAAGGGTCATTAATGGAAACATTTAAGAAAATTATTCCTAATGCTAACCTTTGAGAAACACTAATGACTTCCCTTTGCTTGATAATTCTTTCAGCGTGAATAGTTGCATTAACGAATTCTTGATCCTCCCTTTTAGAAACATCTATTGCTTCCTGTAACTTCTAATTTAAGATACAGTCATGTGAAATGTTCTACTGAAGGCTAAATATAGGAGGTCTACCTTATCTTCACCTGGGGAAAAACCCCATGCACTATGCTATATCACATTTAACTCCAAACCTTTATTTTTCCCTTTCTTCTGCTCAAAGTCTCATGAATTCAGCAGTGGCACACAAGTTACACAGATGAAAGAACAATTCAGCTGAAAAGCAGATCCAAACCAGCAGTGGAAAGGAAGAGCAAGACTAAGGAAAGAAGAAGGATAAATGACAGTGTTAACTCAGCTGTTACCACAATACTGGAACACGTGAGGTACTGGTCCTTCAACCAGCAGGGACAGATGCCCTGACATCTTTTTGCTGTGATCAGAACATCATCAAGAGAAAAAAATACAGGGCTGGTGAACAACTGGTTCTGACCCCTATTAAAAAAATGAATAAATAAATCACGGTGCAATCAGGATATGTACTTGGAGCTGGCTGCTTTGTCTCCGTACAGTGAGAGGAGAATCCGATGCCCACAGGCTCAGCTTTCGAAAGGAAAGCTAGGGACATAATCAATGAGGGAGTTATAGGGTGCTTGAATAGGTCCTTCAGTCAGGACGTTCAGGGGAATCAGCACTGAGGGTTACATCACGCAGAGTTCATGCCCTATAGCTGGGAATTGACCAGGAAAAGCATGTGTATGCTGATGTACACACACATCCATCCATCCATCCAGGCTACGGGATTGCTGCATGTACTGGGTTTGTGTGGTAAGGGTTTGGTAGCAGGGGGCCTACAGGGGTGCCTTCTGTGATAAGCTTCTAGAAGCTTCCCCCATGCCAGATAGAGCCAATGCCACCTGGCTCCAAGAGGGACCCACTGCTGGCCAAGGCGAGCCAATCGGTGCTAATATATTTAAGAAGGGGGCGGGGCAGGGGGGGTGGGGTGGAACTGTGTGTCGGCAACCAGGAGAGAGGAGCAAGAGAAACAATGATGTAGAAATCAAGGTCAGTGAAGAAGGAGGGGGAGAAGGAGCTTCAGGTGCTAGAGCAGATTTCCCTGCAACCCATGGTGAAGCAGTTTGTCCCCCTGCAGTCCATGGAGGTTAATGGTGGAGCAGATATTCACCTGCAGCCTGTGGAGGACTCCAAGCCAGAGCAGATAGTTGCCAGAAGGAAGCTGTGACCCTGTGGAAAGCCTGCTCTGGAGAAGGCTCCTGGCAGGACCTAAGGACCCATGGAGAGAGGAGTCCTGATGGAGTAGGTCTGCTGGCAGGACTTGTGACCCCATGGGGGAAGCATGCTGAAGCAGTCTGCTCCCAAAGGGGAAGGACTCAGGTTGAAGTTCATGGAGGACTGCCTCCTGTGGGAGGGACCCCACACTGAAGCAGAAGAGTGTAAGAAGTCCTCCCCCTGAGGAGGAAGGAGCAACAGAGACAACATGAGATGAACTGCCCACAACACCCAATCTCCCTGTGCCGCTCGGGAGGAATGAGGTAGAAAAATCAAGGGTGAAATTGAACCCGGGAAGAAGGGAGGAGTGGGGGGAAGGTGTTCTAAGATTTGGGTTTTATTTCTGATTGACCTGCTCTGACTTCTAATTGGCAATAATGTAATTTAATTTCCCCAAGTCGAGTCTGTTTTGCCCCTGATGGTAATTGGTGAGTGATCTCTCCCTGTCCTTATCTCAACCCCCGAGCCTTCATTATATTTTCTCTCCTCCTCTCCAGCTGAGGAGAGGGAGTGACAGAGTGGCTTTGGTGGGCAGCTGGCATCCAGGCAGGGTCAACCCACCACACTGGGGAAGCCAGAGTATACTCAACTCATGGTATAGAAACAACAGCTAATCAAGGGTCAGAGGTCTGTGTTTGGGATCTAGCTGTCCCAAAACTGATCTTACAGGTGTCGCTTCTTTTCTTTCAATATGCTTATTTAGCCTAGATTTGTAAGGAAATGCTGCACGTGTGCACATATTGCATAGTGCATGATTGTCAGGCAAAGAGTAAGTAGCTCATTTAACTTCTGAAACAGATGACCAAATTAGTTAGATTAACCACCAAATTGGACAGAGGCTGCCACACAGATGTGTGACACACAGTGACAGGTGCTGCCACACAGTGAACAAAAGGCCAGAGCAGAGGTTTAATCTTTAGTAAAATCAGAAAATCTAGGCAGTAATGAGGTAATTCCAATGGCCCGATGAAAATGAACCTTAACACTGTTTTGACTTTATTTCTCTTTTTAAGTTACCAGAGGCTGAAGTGTCCACAGCATAAACCTATTCATTTTTCTTACAGACCTAACTATTTGAAAAGAAGAAATTACATCCAAATAATTATATTAAAGCACTATTAACATTACAGTAATCCACTCCAGAATCAAGAACACTCAGAATCCTGAGAAGAGGGAACAGGAGTCTACTCCAAGGGAAGCGTTTGTGTGTGTGTGTATTTATATACACCTATATATATATACAATCTCTCTCTCATACATAACCCTATAATTAAATGTCTATACATTAAAGATTGTGGAGCTATTGTTACACTGATGTTCCCTAGCATAAAGCTTTGATTTGGAGCCTTAAATATTCTTTAGACATACAAGACATTAATTTTATATTGCTTATATAAAAAGCCCTCATAAACTCAATCACCTATCAGAGTAAGCAATCTAAATAAAGTTGCATGAATTGAACAATGCAGTGAAGCCTCCTTTATACCACAGCCATCCAAGAAAAATGGTAATAGCTCATTTATAGTACAGTTGGAATGCTTATTTTCCTGGCATAAGTTTTCATACATTGCTATTTCCTGCATTCCATTAAAGCCTGAGGTATTCCAATCTTCCTAAATAAATATTCTTGCTTTTAAAACAGAATTTGTTTTTCCTAAATAACATACAGGTTTGCTTTCAAATTTCCATTTCAAACATTCAATTAATTCAAGTGTAAGCTATAAAAACTACTCATCATCCAATCCGACTATGAAAACGTGGAGGAAAAAAGTAAATTAATTTTATCCTATTCAAGTTTTAACAGAAGAAACAGAGATTCACATCAGATGAAAGCTTCCATTCTTTACAAGTTTTCCTTCTAGCTTTCTCTGACATACAAATAGAATTATGTCCAAAAGAAGTAACAGGCTTAACATCAAACTCAAAAAAAAAAAAGTTACAGTCACTTAACTGAACTTGGACTTTGATGAATGACTCAGGAAAAGAATTCCAGAAAATAGAGCTTCTATTTTATATCAAATACTTCTGGATAAATGATAGAAAATCTTCAAAGGTAGTAGAGTTTTCATAAGGCTTCCTCTGGATTATCCTAAGCTTCTTTGATTTACCTGAACTTTTGAAGGTCCAGTGTATCATATTCCCTTGACTATCCCTATTTGGCACACTTTGCTGTAGAAGGCACATGTTATAGGTCTGCAGAACTGTGTCAGTCCTCCTTGTGGACTGGCTATCAGGAGAAACAGCAGCCTTGTTGCTTATCTTAGTTTGGCAGATCTAACAGGAATCTCAGTTATCAGCANCTCAATGTACTGCTAGAAGAACTACGTAGGCTCAATCCCATCTTTGCTATCTGTCTTTCATGTTATATTTAGTGTGAAGAAAATGCCAATCACAATAAATGTTTCTCAAAGAAATGAACAAAAATTTAAAACCATCAGTCCTGAGCAAACAGATGAAGAAGGAGTATCCAGGTGTTTGCTTACCACAATCGGAGCATTAACACTGGAGAACAGCCATCAACTGAAAGTCTGTCAGAAGGTGAAAACAGTTAGAGGATTGTGCGGTCAGAAGATATACCAAGTAAAAGTATTTTTCTCAGATCAGTGATTTAACAAAGAGGGGGAAGAGATATACAGACTAGAATCCCATCAGCACAAAAATATGAAAGCCCCTCTTTCCTCTCCATGCTATTCTCGACTTCCTCCTCATCACAAATATTCAGGGACATATGCTGGATCAAAACACTCTTTGTGAGCTTCACACAATCTAAGCAACTCAAAGTCATGAGTTATATGAACGTATAAGATAGAAGCGTCCATCACTTTGCCTCACATTTCAGAAGTCTCAAGCATGTTTCCATTTGTGGAATGAAAACTGGTAAAATTTAAACTAGACCAAACAGAAAATAACTGGTGAAGTTTCATCACAGCTTATTCTGCCTGGTTATTGTCTCTGCAAGTCCATGAGTTTAAGCTACAACTCTAACTTGGCTGTACAAGCGAGTAAGGACTTAATACTTCATAGAAAATTCCCTAAGCAGCTCCAAAATTAAGCAATATAGCATATCATACAATCACAGAAGCAGATTAATATCATTATGTATATTTTTAAGATGCGGTGGCTGTATTTCTTTTTTAATTAAAAGGGGGGCTAGCCATATTCCAAGTAAACCAGAAAATTATTCTGATTAAGAACTAGACAGACATCTTACATTCCATAAATACTTAAAGCAGAGAACGAAAACTTTTAGAGAGAGACTGGTCTGGCAAGATTACAGTACAGATTCAGAGATTTCTGAGACTTGACACTTTGCACTTGAAGAAGTTTCCAGATGATCCTTTAGCTAGCCATCAAAAGTATTATGAACTTTAATGTAAATAGCTTAGGAGCTGAAACTAAATGATAGTTTCAGGTATTTCCAAGCTGAATTAAGCTCTACCTTAATGTAAACTATACTTAATCACAATTCTTTTTGAGTGGAACTTAAATAAGATTTTTCTAAACATTTAGGACTAGCCAAGCCCTTACCAACGTTTCAAAGCCTAATATGTGTGATTGGAAAAAACACACACTGTTAGTTATGCTGATATCCTTCCATAAAGGGTTTGAAATGTGAGTGTAATTATGACAAGAGAGCAGACGATCCTTCCCCAAGGGTAACGTAAAGAATAAAAAGCAGATTTAAAACCAGCTTATATTAGGGTGCATAAAGAACATATTAACAAAAGGACTTTAAAAAAGTTCTGTGATGCTCTGGAGCAAGCTGGATCCAAATTCAGTTGCACCTCTTTAGGGTAAGACTGAAAATGCCCAAGACAGTGGATCTTTTGTCAGGTTTTGTATAATTGTTAGCATGTCACAAAATCTGCAATCTTTTCAGCGCCCGAGACAAGGATATTACGGGGCTTCAAGGTCTGTGACACTTTTCCCCCATACTATTTCTGTGAGAGCTCTTATCCTCTCAGACCAATTCAGCAGCTATCTGCTGGGAAGGGAAGGAGAAGGACAGAAAAAGCATAGGGAAGGAGGGGGAGATCTATATTAGACCAGATTTCTCTTTTTATCTCCGCCATTCCCTGTACATTTTTCCTCCTCTTTTCTTTACATAAACAGTAAGTTTGACAGCTGACAACACTAGAATAGGAATCTATCTTCAGGACAGTTGACAGATAACATCTTAGATAGTACTGTCACTAATTAGTTTCCGGAAGTTCATGTCTATTGCATCTTCACAATAAAAGGCAAAAAATTCCCTTTGGCCCAAAGCTAAGGAATCAGATCTTCCATAAACTACTTCCTATGGCAAGAAAAATTGTCTGAAACACACATTTAACAAGAGGATTCATGATCCTCTGTTACGTTCACAAGACTAAAATCTTAGATTAAAGGACAGCAAAATCCCAGATAATAGCCACAGGAGCTTCTCATGGAGCCAGCAAGACTATTAGCAGACACTAATATCACATTAGGTCAATGGCCAAGTAAGAATTAAATACTACTTTTAAATAAGTGGAACTCGATTTTTCATCTGTATGAGCTACTTAAAAATTATTAGTGAGCTTTTTTCATATACATATTATATACATAAAGAAATGTAATGGAAAAAGAGTTCTTTCTTTGCTGTTTACTTAAGGAAAAATAAAGTCAGAGAAACTTTGCAATTCACTGTCACGTAATTAATTATCTCACAGAAGTGCAATTAGCTGTCTATTGATCCAGTACCGTTATTTAATGCCATCAGTAAACAGAGACAGTATATTAAAAACTTGAGATTCTGATGGAATATATATTTTCTGTCAAGAGTTATAACTTCTGAGCAGCAACTGGCAAACCAATAATCTTTTTCACCAGCACTGAAAATAAATTCAGCCAAGGACAGTAACTGGCCAACCATGAAATTGTGCACTTAAGTGGACTTCACACTGACAACAGAAATGCCAGATGAAATTTATATAGGCCTGCTAGTATCACATCTGCTGAGTCTTATTCTCCAGAATCTTCTTACCCAAAATCCATTTGTAATGAAAGCAGCAGTCTAACCATTTGCTGTATCAATGTCAGTTTTCAGCGTCATATTGATCAAATTCTTGTTCCCTGAAGTTTAAACAGCAAAAATTATTCCCTTCATTCCAAACTTTTAAAAGAAAGGCAGCAGCTTATACTATGTGTGAATGTCAGGAACAAAATAGCTACCTCAGGAATCTTGTAAGTATTTTGGGGATTTGTGAAAAAACAGAATACACTATAAAGCAACATGGTATGCAAGGTTATACCATTTTATTTTATAAAAACAAAATTGTGTTCATAAGTACTGTATATTAATACATTTATATAATTAGTAAATACTACTTAGAATATTGTAAAGTTTGTTGGTTTTAGAAAAAGGTTGGATTTTTTTTTTTTTCCTTTAAGAAAAATGGTGACTGATAACATTGGATTTATTTTCTAAGTTTGTAATGTCCACCTTAGCATTTTCTTGGAAAGCAGGAAGCCTTCAACTGACTACTGGAAAAGAAGCTGTATCTATTTAATTAATCTGAAATAACACCAAGAAAATTCTCAATGCTCTGAAAATTATTGTTTCTTCAATCCATTTATAATAGTAGATTTACACAAGAGATGGAACGGTACATCCTAAGTTACATACAAGTCTAAGATAAAGCTTTGCAATACAAATACAACACAGATGATGTGAGAGCCATTTGAGACAAAGAAGCCACAAACAGACCTATTACGGGAAGCAAATACATACCAAACAAGGTGGTCTCCCTTCATTCCTCCCACCCCAACATTTAATGTTTGTAAAAGTAGCCAGTTTCACTTACATGTAATTATAATTTTCCTTAAGAGCAATCTCTTTTCCCACCTAAATTCAGTAGTCACAAGTCTAACTACCCCATACTTCGACATTCTGCCAAATAAACACTGAAGACAGCAAAGCACAGATTTATGTACTTCTAAATCTGTAACTTGTAGCATCTCATCTGGGCAACTGCTGTGACAGCAGAGCCTCATGCAAGCCAAAGAGACTCTATTCACAGACAGCAATCCACCATTTCCCTCAGTCACCTTCCAGTAAATACGTACATACATTCATGCACACGCACACTTTATCAGCTGCTAGAGCAAGGTCACAAAAAAAGAAAACACTGTTCTGAAAACTTAACCCACTGGACCGGATCGAGTACAAATGACCAACACGTTCTATTCATTTAAATTGATTTTATGCTGATTTATATCACCGGAGTCCCAATGCGTTTTAAAATTATGTTTTATAAAGCAAATCTGGTAGGAACAGTTTCCAGCTCCAACAAGCACAGCATAGTTTCCTTCTCAGCGGAAGTCTTTCCAGTGAGTTGCCACCTACATACATAACGAGGTAAGTTAAAATCTAAGCTCTAGACAAAATAGGGAAGTAAAGGAACTAGGAATTAAGTCCTCAGGTTTAAATGAAAGTCAAAAGCAAACTGGATCACAGTCCAGGATTAAATATCCCTGACAGAAAAAAATCAAAGTTCTTCTGCATGCTGCGCAGGTGGAAAAGCAGGCAAAATTGCCCTTGGTGCTCTTCACAGTTCAGTAAAACAAACTTTTTATTTAGCTTTTCAGTTTGATAAATAAAAACCATTATAATGAACATCAATTTTTTCACTCTTGCACACAACTAGGAAAGTCCAACCTATTGGCTGAAACACCGTTGTCCCCCAGAGTCTATACACAGCCTGTACTTTTCCTGTAATCCCTTGCTGTTGACTACAGGCAGCTATTAGAGTGTGACAGCTCGGGTCCCTGATACAACAGCTGTTAAATCTATTTCATCTCCCCAGCAGATTTTGCTATACTCCCCATGAATTAAGCATGGGGAGTAACATGAAGGTTTCGCCCTCTAGGTCCTAGTTGATTAACAGGGCAGATGGGAGCAAGTCTCATATGGACTGCACGGTAATCCATCCTGTGAATAGTCTGGGTACCCCTTGCAGCACTCTTGTCCCCTTAGATAGCCAAAGGCAGGGGGAGTCACCATGACATCACTCCAAGGATGCTACCAAGCAACAATCTCTGCTAGTCTTAAAAATGGCTTTCTGTATACAAATCTTCATAGTAAATTTCAATAAACCTATTAACCACATGTCAACACCAGCAGAAAAGTACACAAACTGTGTTAAATTGGCTCCTAGCACATTCTTAGTAACGTAGACAGGAGCTAGCTGGCACAGCAAGAGCTAGATGGCAAATAGAAAGTTATTTTCAAGAAGGGATGTCATTACAGTTGCATTATCTTCTACAGATGATTACAATACTGATTTTTTTTTTTTTTATGGCCTCATTCAAACATCTGTAACAGCAAAAACAATTTTCAACGACATTCTATACCAATCCAAGATAAGAGGAGGAAAATATTAATAACCTATATATATCAGGTCTGCCAATTATACTGTTATTTTTAAGAGTTTCCATTTACACGTTCATGTAAATGGGACACTGCAGCCAGCAAAGTGATACTGATGTAAATGAGGCAGCAGTCCAGGCAGTAAGTAGCCATCATAATTTCTGTTATTACTAATAGAATTCACAGTCTAACAATGCAAAGACTATCTTTAATTCTTCTAATTCTTTCACCTCCCCAGAACCTTCAGTAGAGGGTGCTTTTCTCATCTTTCCTGACACAGTCTGGTGCAGTCCACCTCTGGATGTCAAGAGAATGAGCTGTCAGATTCCCAAGGGACCAATAACTCACACCACAGTTTCCTTCTAGTTAGCATGTGTTCACACCATCAAAATGTTACTAACAGAATTTGTAGGGCCACTTGGAAAAAACAAAACAAAACAAATCCAGCCCAAGGTACCCATAATTTCAAGTACCAAGTCAGAAATCCTGATGTTTGCAAAACATATATTAAGCCAGGCAGTTATATTTCCATAGCTTTTGAGAGTCACTTCTTTCTCTCATTCATAGTAATCTTTTTATCTATGAAAAAGCAAATAAAAACCCCCAAGCACTCCCCATTAATTTAGTATAACTTTACTAAGATATGTAGTTCAAATAATTATAAATTTTACATTTAAAGTATGACTATTTAAAAAGAGAACTGGAACATTAAATATAGAAAAAGTAAGTAGATATGGTGATTTACATTAAATACTCTTTTATGTTTGGATTTTATAAATTTGACCAACACAGCTATCGACTTCTTGGAACAACATACCCATGACAGTGCTGTCACTAGTTGGCAAGAGAACTTCTGAAATTTCATTATATATAACACTTATTATAGGAAGGCAATACCTTCAAAGTAGCTGGCTTCCTATAACATCATACCTTTATTTACTTTATAGCAAATTGTGCTTACAGCCATTACTGCTTAGATTCCACTAGCATTCTTCATTTTCTGTGTCCCTTGAGAAGTTCAATGTCCAAAGTTTTCACAGTTAAAAATAGAAATTTTGTAAATTTTGAAATTTAATTTAATTTTTAAATTTAATCTGCTTCAAAAATATTTATTTCTATATAATCTTAAGTACTCAGAGGAAAAAAAAAGTATTTTGTCTCCCATATACTTCTCACTATATTTAAAGGATAATTGATATCCTTGTTTTAAAAAGGATGAGGAGGGAAACAAGAACCACCTCAATTCACAGAAGTGTTGTGAAAACTAAAATAAACCTTCAGTTTCAGATTAACAAGAGAAAGGGCAGAAAAATTGCATGAAAGGGAATTAATAACTGTTTCTATATCAGAAGTGAGTTGTGTGAAGATCATCTGCAGCCACTCCTTGAGCAATAAGGATACTCCACGTTCACTAATTTAAAATTGTCCAGCCTCTATACTGAATAAAGAAGAGACTCTATTCCAAAAGTAATATGCAATCAGGCCGTTAAAAGCTTCTTACAGTTTTAAGAACAGTTAAGATTATAGAAGTTACAGGTATTAAACATTTGTGTGCATCTCGTTTGAAACTGTGTATCAACCTCCAATTCTACAAAATAATGATTTCTGTTTATTTTTGAAAACACGACATCCTGCTGCATACCAAACATCACACTGGTCAATGGGAAATTTTTTGTAACAAATCCTTAACAGGAATTAATTGACAAATCAGCCTGCAAAACTGAAGTGGAAAAACATGACGATGCTTAGATACATTAGGAACAGTGTGTGGAGTTCTGAATACTGTGGTTCCATAATCTAGATTTAAGGACTAATGCCAAATATCTTCAGAACACTTTTAACTCTAACCAGTTAAACTAGTAGCAAAATTTAAATATTTGAAGAAAAATTCAAAACAGAGAGTCAAAGTTTAAAGAGGACAGGAAAAAAAAAAAAAAAAGAAAAGATAAAAAGTCAGGTTTACTACACTTTTTCCAATACTAGAGTCACTTTCCACTGGCATTTTGATGATTTCTTACAGACATGTAACTGATCCACAAGGCCATGGGGTTTTAATCTTTGTACATACATTTAAGCTTTGGATTGCATTTCCACTCCTACCTATGAGATTCTTTTCAATTATTTATTTTTATATTCTGTGTCTTACAAGGTCTCACAAATCCCATTCTGATTTGTAACTCTCCAAAGATTATCCATTTTTTACTTAATGTGGAAATTAACTTTGACATTTCACACTTTAAATTCTTAACTCTTGACATGTCTTCAGAAATACAAACGTCTTATTTCAATTTCAAACTCCATGTCCTGCTTTTGATTAGATGATTAGTAAATCAGCCTCCCATTGCAGGGGATAGAAAGGGGAAGACGACAATTGTTTTTCTCTGATGTGATCAGGAAGTGATTAAATTTTAGTTTGAAACCTTCTGAATGTATCTGATTGCTGCCAATTGAACCAGTATCCTATTTCCAGCTACAGCAGGGACTGTTGCTTCAGAAAAAAAGATAAGGCACCTTCAAGCTTCATCTGGTGTATGTCCTTGTTTGCAGCTGAGGAGTCTTTCTGACCCCCACACAGGCCGGTGTCTGAATCCCTGAGGCATATGATTTCATTTTCTTTACCATCTTCCCTACACAGAGCTACGTGTTAACATTGTAGAATTAAAATGGAGGTTAATGTTCTGCTACTGGTGTGTAAGCATAAAGGGGAGGCATGAAGTGAAAGCAGAATGAGTTTATACATCATACTGAGAAGGATTATACATCCTTAATCACCTTGAAGAGCACTTCACTGAAAAAACATGAAATTCAAATTTGATACAGAGTAGAGCCATGATTTGCTCTATAAGAGCACAAGAATGTACAGCACCACAAACATCTTTTTATATACATTGGGTTAAAGCAAGTCTATTTTGTTTCTCTAAATATTGTTAGGAAAGGCAGTTTTTCCAGAAACTCTGATGAAACTACACAGTATTTCACTCTAATGTTTTTTCCCAAGCCACTGTGCAGAAAGAATCTGGGATGCTGTGTTCTGTAAAATCTGCAGAAAAAAATTTTATTAACTTTGTCAGATTGAACCTTGCTGTTGATATAACTAAATTTCTATCCTATTCAGCCTGACTTTAATAGCAGGTCAATTTCATTAGCAGAAATAGGAAGGGGAATAATAAATAGCTGACACTATCTCCACTGGGACACACCAGTTACATCACACCTTGCAGGGACAACCTTTCTGAATCCACCTAAGGAGCAAAGATAAGACATTAGTATCTGGCATCTACCCCAATACATTATTTGGGCCTATGTAATCCACCCAAATTTCATCGCTTGTTTTCAAATTTAGAATGTCAGATGTGGGTAAAGAAATTGTAGATTGTTAAATTTGCTGACATATGTTACAAGCTGTATTAATAAAAGTAAAAAAAAATGACAGAAACAAGATGGTGAAGAGTGGAAGAATTATGACATGGGAGACAAAATTATAAAAAAAGGTAAACGCATAAATGTTCCATTTTGAGTTCTATGAAATTATCAAGCCTTTAATATATTTTTAAAAAAATTTAAACCCAGTAAACGTTATCTCAGTGACTACCAAATTAAGCTAGCTCAAATAAAACCAAAATTAAAACATATGACATTAGTTCTCTGTAATGACAAGGTTATTGATTTAAAAAAAAAAAAAAAGAGATGCCAAAGGGAAATCTTTTTAAACATACCTAGTCAGATCCTGTCATTTAAGAAAGCAACTGGAGTGAAATGCTTGCGCTAGACAAAAATAATGGCACAAGAAGTAGAGCTGAGATTACAACATTCAGAACTCAAATCCAGAGGGAATCCATGATATTCATTTTTTGACCCAGTATGCTTGAAACCTGTAGTTGCCTACAGTTTCAGCTTCTCACAGTACTTGCCTAAAAAGTGTCTGAAAGTGTTTTGAGATTACAAGCTTCTGAACTGTTTATTTAGATCCTCGAATACGCTATGAAGCTGCCTGTATTTCTGTTTCAACTGCACTGCCTCACATTCTTAAAAACAAAAGATATTAAATCTACCAGATGGAGATGGATTAAATGCTGGATTTCTGTCAGTGAATGAGTCTACAGGTCTGGGAACTACAGACTGCAACATATTGGAAGGGGTCTTAAGTAGATTTTGCCGTTCAGCAACACAACGATTATTCCAATATGAGAGAGATTTTCCTGTCTTCATTCCTGATCTCTATTTCTGAACCAAACTGGTACATTTTTCTGCTTGCTCTTATACTTCTAATCCTGATTCTTATCACATCCTGTTTTCTTCAACACTAGTACCAGAGAAGAGTTCAGCACAGAAGTCCTTTTATGAAATAAAATTACAGTGCAAACTCCAGAACAGAAGTGAGCCTAACCTCTGGCCGTAAGAAGTCACAACATATAATAAACTATATTTTTCCCAGGTATAAGCATTCATCTGTGATGTGAGAACATGAAAGAACATATCTCACTGTAGAGAAAGAAAATCTCACATCATGCAAACACTCTATAATTACATGGCAACACCAAACAAACCTAATCAAGATCAGGAAAGTAAACCTCAGTGGAAGCAACATAGGTGTGGAATATGATGGGAAACAAGAAAGGCTCCTACGAGAACACTGGCAATAAAGCAAGACCAAGGAAAACCTGTTTGCTGCTAATCAAGGTAGGATACCTACTGATGAAGAAAGAAAACAAACGGGCTTTAGTACTGAATTTCCTCTTGCCCTAGCCTTTACAGGTGAGGTCTGCTCTCAGTACTCTTGTTATCGTACTTAACGTCAGTCTCAGAGTCTGTGGGGTGAAGTATTACCCACAAGAGAAAATCAAGGTGGAGAGTAGGACAATCGCTTGATCAGACTGGAAATACCAAGTCCATAGGACTGCATGGGACTCGAGCACTGAGAAACAACATTGCTTTGAGACTGCTGTCATCTTTGAATGATTGTACCTTTCTGGCACTACTACTATTGCTGGTACAAAAGCTAGTTTGTTTTCAAAGTGGGAGGGAAAAGAAATGAGCACTAGAAGTCAAGTCCAAAGATTTCCTGTGTGAGTCCAGACCAAATACTTATATCTCTCGATTGTGTTTTCCACTGCCTACTGGTAGCACACCACTAGTATTCTTGATGATTATCAGAAAGCACTGATATAATACAAAAAAAAAAAATAAAAAAAAAATTGCATAAATCAGTGCTCACCAGCAACAATGGGTAGCCTTTGTTCTGTAAAACAACCCTAATATAAACACAAAGCGTTTCCTCAACACTCCATCGTTTTCAGGGCATTGAGAAGCAGCAGCTCAGAAAGCTCTGGAACAAGAAAACAAGGTACGCACGTACATGATGTTAACAGAAAGCCAAAGATTTCCTAACAAGTGGAATAAATCCCACAGGGAAACAAGAATATCTATTCCTTACAACCTAAATAGTAAATTTCCAGAAATTTTGGAAGTATGAGGGCCTGAGCAAATAGGCAGACTCCCAATGACTTACGCGATCAAATTTTCTTCTATCTTTTAGACAAGCTCCCACATCTGAAGTTCTGACAAAAACTGGAACATCTACAGTACTGACTTGCTTACCAAAACTACAGTTCATTTACTTCTTTTCAGATGAGGAATGTAATATACATAATTTAGTTAATACACCAAGTACTGCATTAGAGATGGAACTGTGCTGCACATTAAGGTACTTCAGAGCTGCATCAGCGGTGCTGGGGGGGGAGGTTACAGTGCTCTTAAGTGAGATGGGGTGGTGAGGAGGAGAACAAAATGCCAAAAATAGAAAACATCAATACTGTTAAATTATAAACAAACAGAAAGGGCTCAGAAATAATATGCAAATAAAGACTTCTTGTTTTAATGCAGACACAGCTGAAAAAAAAAAAAAAACCCTTTTAGAGAAAAAATGAACTTGACACCCATCCATGTATTACACATTTCACCACACAGTGTTAACGATCACATTAATGTGATTTATATATACTCAATTACTATAAAGATCAGCTTCTTGAATACTGCATTGTCACCATAAAGTGTCATTACATTGGCTAGTTATTTCTACAAAGATTGAAACATTTCAAAGTACATTTCAAGTACAGACTGGATGGATGGGCTACAAAGCAGAGGAAAGTCTTGCTGGACAAACAAACAGTGACTCAGTCAAACTAGAAATCAGGTTTTCCTGAGGGTCAAGAATTTAATTCATGTATCAGTGATCTGGCCCAAGGAATGATATAAGCCCCCATTAGGTTTGAAGATGATATTAAATTAGGGGAGCTGTTGGTAGAGGGGAGAGCTGCTCTTCAGAAGGATGTGGATACGCTGGGAAAATGGAACAAGAAAAATCTTATAAACTTCCAGACATAAATATAGCATCCTGCACGTGGGAGAGAGTAACCCTTTGCAACACTTCTGACTGCAAAAAAAGACTTGGGTGTTACGGTAAAGAAGGTGAGGAGGGTGACTTTCCAGTGATGAAAGGTAACTGCACACCAGGCTCCATTTGACATACTATAGCCATCAGGGCACAGGAAGCGGTACTTTTCATTTATTTAGCCTTTTAGGAATGAATGCCCCTTTCCCTCCTTTCCAAGGACACATCAGCCAATAGCAGAGAGTTCAGAAGGCATATCAGGGTGACTGGGGGCTGGAGTACCTGATACAAGGACAGGACAGGCTAAGGCAAGTTGGTTTGTTTAGCTTCAGACACAGAAGCTAAAGGGGAAAATCAGCTGCAGGCTTCTACCTAATGAGCGGGGGGTTGGGTGTGCAGAAAAGGATTACAGAGAAGACAATGATTAGCTCTTCTAAAAGTGCACAGCAAAAGAGGGGGGGGGAAAAAAAAAAAAAAAGAAAAAAAAAAAAAAAAAAAAAAAAAGACAACCATGGTAAACTGCAGCAACAGAAAGTCCAATTACATACAAGGAGAAAAAACACAAAACAACTCCACTGAAGAAGTGGTCAAACGCTTGGTCAGGTGTCCAGAGATATTGTGGAATTCTTAGTGATACTCAAAAAATCTAACTGGATAGTGCCAATATTTAAGTTGGAACCAAGTTCACTTTTGATCCTGCTTAGAGGGAGAGGCTGGATTACCAAACGTCCCTTCAAACCTAATTTATTCTTGGATCCTATGATTACATTGTACCTTGCGTAGTTTATCACTGCATTGTTCAAAGTACCAGTATCAGATCACAGAACTCTTCCTAAGATGTATCTGTTAGTTCTACTTTTATTCCAACCTCAATCTGTATAGATTGGGGATTTTTGACTAGTTCCTGACTTAAGTTCCATTCCATCACAAACATATCTTGAAAAGAATTAAGTTATTTAAAAAATTAATTTTATTCATTTTGGATCAGGATGAACAAACTGAAATAAAATCACAAGCTAAATGTTACAGAGAATATTAAAAGTCATATGAATTAAGAACGTGTGCAAAGCAAATATGAAAACCTTTAGACCAGCTGTTAACTAACATTTGAAAGCCAAATGAAGTGAGTTTAGAAAATAATTCACCAGATGGAGGAAATATGTATACCCAGGGAATAACTGTTTCTTTATCTACCATTCTTACTTACTTTCAGGCATGCATATATCACCACTGAAGAAAACTGCTTTACTGTATGTAAAATCTTGAAACAACGTACTATTCTTTGTGTCCTGGTCATTTTTTTTCCTTCATTGTAGGAAGGAGAAAAGTAATGATAGAAGAAAACACTAGAAGCATCTTTATTTAGAATATGAAGTGTCTGCTTATGACCAATTATTATATATATTACATAATCATATATTTATATAGGGGCCCTTATAAATGAAACTAAGTTTATATATATAGCTTCTGTTCAACATTAATCACTTCCTTCATTGGGATATTTTGGATGTGCAGAACTATACAGAAATTGATTTAATTGGCAAGTATTTAGGATATGTCAGGCAGCTTTGCCAGTACATGCTTAAATACAAAATGCATATGCTGAAAATGGTGCTGTCAAACAACATATTTAACTGGAACATGATAGAGAAAGTTGTACCAATAAGAAATGTGCTAATACACTGAAGGAAATAAAGATGTTTCAAATTAGTTTGTTAATACCATAAACAGGAGGATATTTTGGTTTTAGGTTTCTCAGAATGCCTAGGAAATTGACAAAGGCGTTCTACCTGACACACAGAAATTAATTTTCTACATATGCAAGCTATGCGTGGTCCTCAGTTGCTGCAAATTGATCTAGCTTGTGAAGTGATTTTCAACCCCTTAGGATACTGGTTGATTTTTGCATGCATTAAGTGCTTTAGACCGAAGTTTTTCAGCATTAAGTTTAGTAAATGCTGGCATATAGTAATAAACGTTACTCACGTGCATACATTGTTTAATCTTAGGTAAACTTAAAGATCCAGTCAAATTATTTGTTATTTGGCTTCTGCTGCTGTAAGGCAAAAAATGTTTTCAGAGATATAAACTTCATGATAAAAACTACAGAAAACAGTGTGATGCAGACATCAAATACTAATGTACTTTCTTTCAGCATTTTGTTAAACTAAGAATGAATTCCTTTGTTGTCAGTAGAGATTTTAATGTTGCAGTGAGATGAAATCAGTACCCAATGTATAGAGATAAAAAAAGGATGTTTTTCCTTTTTTGTGTTATGACTAAAATGACTTTGCATAATCACTGCAGCAAGTTGTGAAAGAGGCAGAAAATGAATAAAACCTGCCGACTGCACAGAGGATAAAATCATCACTGTGAATTTTCAACTGTGCCACACTTTGCTGTTTACCACACGCTACACAAACAGATGATGTTCGGTTCAGAGGCAGGCAGAAAATAAAGGCCTTCCAAGACCAGATGTCTTAATACTGAGGAAAAGTTAAAAGATTAATTTTAAAGTGTTAATATTTTATTTCTAAAATATTTTTATTTTAATTTCTCACCCCCTAAGGGACTTTCTTTTCCTTTTTTCTTTAAAGCAACCAGATGGTTGAAACTTGTGTAACAACAGCTATTTGCACATTTCAGTTCTCAGTCTCTACCATTTTTGGTCAAAAACTCGATATTGCTACTTAAGAATAAATTAGTCAATTACTCATACAAAAATGCTATTACTTAAAGAAAGGTAGCCAAGAACCAGGCAATGTAATCCATTTCTCCTCTCCGCAGAGAGTGGAGTGCAAATCCTTGTTTAAGGAATAATAAAGGAAGGTTTGCTTGCCCAAGCTACCTGTAACACACAGTTCAACAAAAGCTACTACGGCAATACAGGAAGCTGTAAGAAGCAGAGTTTTCCTAACTACTCTAAAATCCACAGCAGCTCTGTCAGTAGTGCCAAAGTCACATACAACCAGCATAACGATCAGATCCGTGTGCGACCCTCTCTGTAGCCGTAGCTGCAGTGCATAGGGAGATAAATGATTTACACCACCTTTAAAAAACAGTAAGCAGGCAGCAGCTTCAGCTGAGCCCGGCTTCATTCCTAGATTCAGAACTATCTGTGATTCGGAAACAAGCAACCCTGTTAGGAATTGTCCATGCTGTATTTGTTCCTTACTTCAGCCAATAGGTAAAGTCTAGCTTCACTGTTTCCTCACTAGTCAGGAAGATAGACTTTAGAGGAGGCTAGGCTTTATCTTGGTCTGACAATTTTGCAGAAAAATACATACCGATTGTGCAACAACTATACAAAGTTAGCCTTCGGAAGGAACAAAGGGGAAAAAAATAATGTAGCTATGACCACATTTTGGACATGAGCTCTGTCCCCCTGGAACCTTTCTCTGTTCTGAACTTTTTCACAGTCACGCAGCTAGAGGTCAAACCTATCCTCAGCTATGCAAGCTTTCAGGCACTACAGAGAGGAAGACTTGGGTTTGTGCTATCCTTTTACATGAAAACAAGTGCTCGCTTATTGCAGTGTGCATGACTGATGTGCATCCCCGACCACACGATGCTTGTTTTAATATCACTCAGCAAATATGTGACAACAAGCCAGCTATGCTCTTTCTTGAACAGTATGATGCTATGTTTTACAGAGTAGTATGGAAGTTGCAATCAGACAGACAGGGTCATCTGTCCTTCTACAACACGGGGAGATAGCTTAAAGTTCACTGTACTGCTTTATTTCCTGTCCCAGGCTGCAGAATCAGTATAAAGCAAGCCGGTACTACCAGCTGCTATGAAGTCCTTTGTGAGCTCTAAGCTCTATCTGCACTGGGGAAGAGAACTGGAGGAAGGGAGAAAGTGTATGTATATAGAAACAAACACTATTAAAAATAGGCTTTTATCCTGTTCATTCTCTCAGGATTTAGCAGTGTCCCTATGAAAAGTTTCTGGCCCCCTGTGCCCCCTGCCTGTCTTCCTCTGACGAAGCAATGCCCAGAAGTCTCACTACAGACTTTCATCACAAGGACCAATGCTTGTGAAAATCTAATCATAAAGCAGTACAAAAGTAAGCCTCAAGGGGCCTGCGATACTACTATTAGACACATCAGAGGATAAGGGCCTAAGGGGTCACTGTAACATTAACTGTGCCCCACTGAAAGATCACCTTCCTTCTAGCTCCTACAAAGGAAAATTAAAAAAAAAAAAAAAAAAAAAAAAAAACCAAAAAAACAACACCAGAAAATAAACCAAACTACAAGCCACCCCCTCAAATTCTTCACATTCCACCTATTCCAAAGCAAAAAAGACTAAACAATAAAGAACATAATGCTATAGAATTTCATGGATCACAGATTCAGGCTGGAGGCTCTCAGGAGGTCTTCAGTCCAACCTCCCACCCAAAGCAGGGTCAGCTCTGAGGTCAGACCAAATTGCTAAGGGCTTTATCCAGCCTGGTCTTGTTAACCTTAAAGCATGGAGAATGAACAGCCTCTCCTCACTCCTTGACTTTGCTCAGGGTAAAAATGCCTTTATAGACAATCTGAATCTCTTGTATCAACTTGTGCCCATTGTATTTTTTCTCCTGTCATGCATCACTGCAAAAAGCCTGGCTTCTGAAATATTTTACATTAAATTCATATACAAAAATCAGTCACTGTACAAAATATAATAAAGTCTTTGAAATGTTCAGATTGTGAAAGGAGAGTAAAGAAGTATCCCACCTTCTCTGCCCAGTAAGTTTTAAGAGAGGCTGCCACTGGGTTTTGTAGTGTCCCTGGCCCAACAAGCATACTTTGAAAACATCAGCTAGAGCCCTTCAAGAAAGGTGGCAGAGAAGTGCCAAATTTCTAAAGATAAACTTACCTGGCTTAAATATTGAATATTTCTGAAATTAAAGCATGTACAAGCACTTGGAACTGCTGCAGTTCCAAAGTGTAGGAAGCTTTAAAGCTGCGTGACAATGCACAGGTTCTCAAGAGTATGCTTTTTGGTTTAAACACTGAGTTCCATTCCAAGAGAAACAAAAAAACAACATTAACAAACCCTACATGTATTTGCTACAGTTGTTTGTTAGAACTGCTTCTTCACATACCTCTTTTTCTCAGTGTAGCCCTTTAGGCACTTCATAAATATTAATTTACACAGTACACAAAAAGGCACAGGACTTTTTTTTTTTTTTTTAGTAGAGCAGACAGACAGAACATATATTTACAACTTTTCACAGGAAAATCTTCAGCAGAGCCATAAACTGAACCCACATGCCTCACTTTCTCAGGCAGACTCAAGTACAAAAGGTTTTTTTTCTCTCTCCATGCCACTCTATCACTCAGCAGGCATAAGAGCCACAGACGTTTTTTACCCGGACTTATGCAAAGCATTTGACACTGTCCTGCATGACATCCTGGTCTCTATATTGGAAAAGCATGGATTTGATGGATGGACCGCTTGCTGGATAAGGAANGGCAATGTGCATTCACAGCCCAGAAAGCCAACCGTATCTTAGGCTGCATCAAAAGAAGCGTGGCCAGCAGGTCAAGGGAGGTGATTCTGCCCCTCTGCTCCGCTCTCATGAGACCCCACCTGGAGTACTGTGTCCAGCTTTGGAGTCCCCAACATAAGAAGGACATGGACCTGTTGGAACAGGTCTAGAGGAGTGCCATGAAGGTGATCAGAGGCCTGGAGCACCTATGCTATGAGTACAGGCTGAGAGAGTCAGGGTTGTTCAACCTGGCGAAGAAAAGGCTCCAGGGAGACCTTATAGCAGCTTTTCCAGTACTTAAAGGGGGCCTACAGGAAAGATGGGGAGGGACTCTTTCTCAGGGAGTGTAGTGACAGGCCAAGGGGTAACAGTTTTAAACCAAAAGAAGGTAGATTTAGATTAGATATTAGGAAGAAATTCTTTACTGTGAGGATGGTGAGACTCTGAAACAGGTTACCCAGAGAAGTTGTGGATGCCCCATCCCTAGAGGTGTTCAAGACCCGGCTGGATGGGGCTTTGAGCAACCTGGTCTAGTGGGAGATGTTCCTGCCCAGGGCAGGGGGGTTGGAACTAGATGATCTTTAAGGTTCCTTCCAACACAAAACATTCTATATTTCTATGATCTCTAGGGGATCTGAGATTAAATGTTGACAAAGAGACAGGGTTAGGAAAAAGGTGCTCTACTGTCAAACCCACAGGGAGACCAGAGGCCATGCTCCTCAACAAATGATGGGTTACAATGCAATATGGATTCCAATTACTTTCGCTAGGTAACAGAAATTTCTGATGAAAAAACAAATTGAATGTTAAGAATGAAACATTCACAAATGAAGTTTAAAGCTAGTTCATCTGATAACTCCAGGATATGCAAGTCAACTGTTTTGGTTTTTTTAATCGATGTTTGTCTGGGGTTTCTGCAAGGTTTTTGCAGTTGCACAGGCAATTCAAACTTGACAACTAGACAACAGAATTAAAAAAATTAAATCAACAGCTGCATACCAAAAAAAATCTCATTCTGTGCGAAGTCTTTCTGCTGATATAAGCAAACTAACATGGACGTATTATTAAAGAGGTTCAGTTTTGTTTTAATTTTATGGAGTTTTGCATATGGAGTTTTACTGCTGTTGTTCCTTAATTTTAATAGAAAAAAATGTTTTAACAAGCCATTGAAATTAAAATGGACAATTGATAAAACAGAGCTACCTATATTCAGTGTTTTACCTATATTGATACCGTGTTTTGCTTTCACAGTTTTTCTCCACTTTCATATGAAACCCCTTGAAGTTAGCCAGATAGCACACCATGTCTTCTCAGCCTTTCACCCTCACAAAGAGATTATAATTCACTGGACTTTTTTTCATAGAGTTATATAGTTGAGATTTGCATGCTTAGCAGATGAATTGGGAAGGCAAAATGCTTATCTCAACATAACCTAAATATCTTCCACCACAGACAGGAAGATGGGATGAGCTGGTACATTACTACAGTTCTATCCTTATCAATACCTGTTACAGAGACATCATAGGCCACATGCTACTGCCCCTGGTAGACTCTTAACACATTTTCACAAGCACCCTGCATCGGGGGAAGAGAGAATAAAGGCAGTCTCAGCAACAGTGAAAACTGAAGTTATTACAATAATGGAAAAAAACATCAAACACTTATTCAATTCACAGAACTCTGCTTCTTTGGTACCATCCTACATGCCTTTCAGATACACAGAGTAATTCTGTGAGGAAGCCCGGCAGGCTGTGAAGAGAAGTACATATGCAGTCTCCTATCACTTACCCATTTTTTATAATTTGGTCTGGATTCTTCTTCTCACACCCCCAGTAGAAAGAAAAATAAAACAAAACCAAAAACCCCATACAGAGTTCTCAGTCTATCCAATAAACCACATAGCTTGTCCAAAGTTAAAGATGACATCAATAAAGCATTCATCTGCTGTAAAACTATGCCAGCTCCAGATCATAAAGTAAATTTGAAGAAAAAAAAAAAAAAGTTATTTCATCCCAAATGTCAATGAAACGTGAAACTTTGACAGAAAAGAAACTGTTGACCTATCATTAGTGTTAACATTTCAGCATACCTAAGCATACCATTCCTGGCCACCTAACTTCTGATTACCCTATCTAAAACTGAAACATGAGACAAACTACTAGGATTTTCCACAGGTGAGAGTTCAGAAGGAACAGCCTAACTGCAAAGCAGTCAATAAAGGTCATACCTATAACACGGTACAGTCATATCCAATTATATTAAGACATTTTGTTAGGAAAAAAAGAGTTTACGTGTCCCCATTCAGATTCATCTGTATAAAAGGAGCCTCCAAACGTCTCAGGAGAATGGATTTAGAGATCAGATAAAATAAGCTATCTGCTCTAGCATGTTAATTCTCCACTAACCTCTTAATTTTTTCCCCTTACATTTATTTTTTCATTCAGCAGTCTCATAATCGATTGCACACATTTCACACAATTTTCAGACTAATTTCCTACATAATTTTTGTATCACATCTTTTTTTCTCTGTACCGAGTGATTAGGTTAAGAGATTCTTCTCAAGTAGTTTGATAAACGCACAGTCTTTTATGGACCCAGTTCATTTCATTGTTGTTGTTCTGAGCTAATATCTGAGGGTCAACAAAATTAATTTCAGTAACGATACATTTTTATGTACCAGGAAAATATTTTAAAGCTTCTGAACTCTCCAAAAGCCCTGGGTTGCTTCATTCTACAGAATAATATCAGTGTAACTCCAGAAAGCACAGACTGCAAATTTGTAGACCAGACGCAGCTTTTCAGTACGCTTCAGATTTTCTTAAAATTGCTTGAAAACTATCTGTTAAAATAAAACAAAAAGCCCAACATATGCAGTAACTTTCTCAAAGAATTTCACTTCCAATAAAGTAGCTTTTCCTTGAACAAAATCCTCCATTAAGTACCAGCTTTTAGTATCCATTAGCACAGAAAGGGATTAAAAAAGCTTCATATAATGCCAATCTGAAAGTTTTTACTTGGCTATTTCAAGGAGTGTGGCACTTCCTTTCAGTATTACAGTTTAATTTTCTCCCTCCCTTAACAGCTTTGCTATGCAGAGGAGTAGTTTTTCCATGGGAGGAGAGAGTTTTAGTCTAAATATATACATATAGATGCATATACATACACACGTATATATCTTTTTATACACAGATTATTTTTTTTTTCTTGAAACAGCCATCTCTGCACATTAATTGGACAATCTAGTGTAAGGGTGAGTTACAGTTATTCACACTGGTGTATTTTACAGATAAAAAGACAGTTTCTTGTCCCTGTATTCTCATTTTGTACCTCTTTACAAAAAGCATACGTTAAACAGTCAAATAAGTGGAAGATTAAGTTGCATTATTAAAAGACAGGTAATTTCAGAGTTTATTGAAAGAACATTTCTAAAGAAGGATGCGCATCCCCATAGGCAACAGCTGGTGATTGAAAAGGAACAGCTGGTGGTTGTCAATGGCTGTCAACAACAACCACTGATGAGAGAAGGACTACAATTTTTGATAAACACCATCACTGCTTCTGAACACTGAAATCACTACACTGGCAAGGGGGCTAAAAGTGTTCAATTGCCTTATTATGAACTCAGGGCATGCCTATCATTGGTAACAGTGCAAGAACTGTCCAAAAAAGACAAGGGAACTAAACTGAGTCCAAAACATACACTAGTTTTGGTCTAAAGGCAGAATAGTTGTGTTAACATAGCACTGCGGCAGACAGACCTTAGTAATAAATGGACAGACACCTAGTTTTGCGGTAGACAGCTTTGAGCTTTCCACATCTTGCACTGTTACACAAGTAAGCTCATACTTTGAAGTGTTTTCATGCATCTGCTGAAGTCCTGTTAAATCTGCAGGATAACCTTCCAGTTTTGGGGCTGTGCACAAGTACACCTGCTAGTGTACAGAACTCAGTTAAAGTGCACAATCACAGTGGCTAAGTCTCTATGAGCAGATAATTTTCTCAGTAATATGAACTCCATCTCTTATCCTAAGTGAAAATATTTTACTATTGTTCAAAACTTCCTAGAATAAAAGATAGATCACCTCAGAAGAGGGCCAAACATTATTCACTACATAGTAAAACTGCTGAAAGAAACATTTTTGCAATAAGTTTCTTTAATCAGAAACCATTTCAACATCATTTTTATCATCTAAAAGCTCCAGCCACAATTTGTTGCTGGGTCTCCACGTCGTTATGCCAAGGGGGAAGATGTTCCGAGGAAAAGTTATAGAGACTCTGGGCAATCAAAACACTGGCTTTGAGCGTTCAGATAGCCCAAGCAGAAATATTTTAATTGGTATCTGACAGTATGAAATTATGAAGTTCATTTTCCAGTTAATAGTTTTGTGAAAGGCATCCAAATAATTCTACAATCCAAAAAGTAGGACAGAAGTGGTTTGCTTGACACCCCTAACCTTTTTATTCATACCTTTTAAGACAAAACTATTTATAAACTTGACACTAACCTTTAACTAAACCCAAATCTTAGATTATTCAATGACTAAACCACTGAAATTATTAATCCATTTAGTCTCCCTAATGACAATTGCTGATGTGAACAATATCCTTTTTACAGCATGGCTACTAGCCTTCATTTTAACCGTTACTTCTGCAAAGCCTCAAAAAGCACATGCTATATACATTGAATATCTAGACATGCAACAGACTGGAGCTTCAGAGAAATGGTATTCAAACACCTCCATCAGGAGGATAGAAAGGATTTCACAAAACAAAAATCATTTATGGTTAAAAGATAGTTCGAAATGTTACAGAACTGAGTTTAGTCTGTAAATCAACAGTTTGTTCTTTGCCAGGAACGAGCAGAGCTAATCATGACAACCCATAAGGAAAGCATATTCTTATTTGCTTTCAAGAAAATAAACTCTAAAAATCTCTCCCAAGACATGCCCAAGACAGGGGGGAATGGAGGAAGCTCCAAGGAAGGGATGTCCAATTAGGGAGCTATAATAATGCTGCCACTCTCTTTTTCTAGGCAAAATCAGAAGCTAATACAAAAATAAATAGTTTTACTGTGCCATCCACTTTATCTAGAGACCTGGTAAGTTCTTAATTGACATTCAAGAAGTATTGACAACCCAAAGGTTTCCAGCTTCTCTCCCCTGGCATTAATTCCATAGTCATTTATACTAACCTGTACAGTGCCAAATCATACGACTGTTCACAGACAACAGTTTAGAAATGAGCACACTATCACATGCCAAATTGGCCTTGCCAAAGCTGCTTGGTTGGTGTTTTGTTTGCTTGTTGTCCCTGACTGTGGCAATACTAGGTGTGTTGCTTGTTATACTGTGCTGCAGTACCCTTTGCTTATTCATCCTATGAAACCCTACACTATTTCATGGTGGGTTGCTCATTAAGGGACCATGCACATATATCCAAAGTCAGCCACAACTTGATCAACAGTCTCCAACCCAGCCCCTGGCTCCAGGCATGCTCCTGATTCACACTGGAGCCAACTCGCATGTTCACCAACCTCTTCCCCCACATGCTGGTTTGTTTACAGAACATGCAGAGGAAGCCCAGATGTGCAGCCAAGAAATCCATAGCACACCTAGTCATTGCTAATTTGGATAACCAAAGGACCAAGACCATTGAGGTAGGTACAGAGATAGCAAGAAGAGCTTAGTATAGAAACCTAACACCTCAAATGGTCTGCAGAGGATGAAAGGCAGGGGGAGAGAGTGAGAGCAGAGGATGGAAAGCTACGAGTAGCATGTGAAAGCCTGATTTGTCCTATTACTTCATTTACCTTACCCCAAATATAAAACTATATTCTGTAAGAAACAGAGGAGCCGTAAAGCCCAAAGATGAAAAATTACCAAAAAGTGTTGCAGAGGTGAACATGAGAAGAACACTGCTAAACTCCACAGAACCCGCAAATGTTACAGAAACCAGGAACAAAGTATAAAAAAAAGAAAAAGAAAGTTAAAAAACAGTGCAACTACTCTTAAATTCATCTCTGTCATCCCAAAAAGCTGCCACTCTGGAAGTTGTACCCTGATCAATTATCCATAGACTGAGAATTTTACTTCCCTGTACAGGAAGAATCTTCACCTTCCAGAAAAAAAAAAAAAAAAAAAAAAAAAAAAAAAAGAAAAAAGCNAAAAAAAATCAGTGTACTTGAAAATCTTAGTAAAAAGACTTTGGGGGGATGCAGGAGTATAACCCATTTCCAAAAAAATAAAAAAACCAAACCCACAAAGAAACAATTGCTGTAAGAAAAAGAAACAAGATGCAAGTGGAAAGATTAAAAATTCTAAGATTAACTTTCCATATTTCAATCATTTTTCCCCTCTCCAAACATTATAAATTAAGTTTACACAAAGCTCTGACATTTTTTTATTCATATTCATTATAATAGGAAAAAAAAATATATTTGAGAAACCACCTACTGATCTTAGTGCTTCTTTTTTTTTTTCCCCTTTTCCCTTAAAGACTCAATTTATACAGGTAATGCATCATCCTAACCCTGATAATTCAAAGTGGCTTGGAATTGATCATTTCATTAAACGCCTAGAAGCCTTGCAAAGTAATACACAAGACATTTAATACAATATTTGGCAGTTATATATTAAGTAATTTTCCATAATTTTACATGATTAAGTGTTCTTGTCCTGCAAATAATACCACCAAAAATAAACATTCAAGATGTTCTTGAACTAGATCCTAAATCAAGAACAGACCCAACAGGAAAATACTCTTCGTGAATTCAGAGTCCTACAAAAGGAGCAAAACAAGGATGGAAGACTATTTAAACAAACTAGTAGAAATTGTGTTTATTAAAGTTAGTTTCTCTGTAGCAGTCTGTGATGAACACTAATTTACAACCAAAAGCTACAGAAACAAATTATGGAGCCAACCCATTGTCTTAGCACTGCTTTTCTGGTTTACTGTGCTCATTTTCATGTTACTGAGAGGTAATTAACATTCAAATCCCATTAACCCAAATTCTGAACACCACAGTGAGTGTGAGAGCAAAAGCATATCTTCACAATGTTTTCTCCCCTTTATAACATATTTTTAATGCACAGAAAATAATTCAATCTATCATTAGCATGCTAAAACACACAATTTGTTAGTATTGTGGCAAATGTGTCACCTTTTAAAATCTAATCTGTCAGCTAAACTTTTTAAAAAACAATCAAAAAAAATGACACAAACTTACAATGGGATAAAACAAACAAAAGAAATACAGATTAATGAACAATGCATAAAGAAGCAATCTATTACTAATGGCAAAATTTCGTTTGCTTCCCTTCCCTAGTTTAATTGCAAGCCAGTTCTTTCCAAAATACTTCCAGATATCTTTCAGAACAGAACACAATTATACACCTGGGAATAAACCATCAGACCAAACACAGACAATAAAATCAGAGCACTCAAAACTCATGTAGCTGTGGTTGGAAAGCACAAGCTCATTTTCCAGGAGACCTTCGACATGTGAAAATTTGCCTATTCCAAATCAACCTAAAAAAGCAGTTGAATGATTTTCTCCATATGATTCCACAAACGGTTCCACTAGAAAGTGTCAAAATTACTACATTCTACTGTCATATTTTGATAGCTTTGAAGCATTGCCATCATGTAAGATGCAACTCATAGTTTAATGTATAATTATATTAGTTACCATTGTGTAGTACACACAGATAAAATATTAAGATATCCTTGACAATGTAAAGAAAAAAAAAATATTTGAGTTGTCTAGATATTTATATATGCATAATATATGTACATATATATACACACATCTATAAATATATCTCCATATATATCTGTATAACTCCATAAAAATATGTTAATTTTGGCAACATGGCACTTTCTCATGAAAAGCTGTTTCAATGATTTTTTTTTTTTTTTTAAGAAACCCTTTTTTATAAGTTTGTGATTCAGACATTCATCCCTCTCCTGAGTGCCTCTCCACTGTCCACTCTGACTGCATCAATATTCACCTCTCTCCCTACTCTATTGATTAGTTCCCTGTAGGCCTATAGTAGTTAGGGTCTCTTTATTTCACCATTAAAACAGGTAACTGGTTTTGCCATTAAGAGTCTCTTAGCCTGCTGTGCTATTACGCAGAAGAGCTTACGGTCCAGTTCCTAACAGGGAATCCACTCTGACAGAGCCCTAAAGAAGCATCTGGGGTGCTGCACAGGCAATCTTACCAACAATGCTTTGAAGTAAAAAGTTAGGTGAACGAAGTCCTTCAACGGAAGTTAATTTAGCTATAATCTTAAATTAAAGCCTTACTGAAGAAGTACATTATGAAGAAATCTTGGCTTAAATTAATTCAACCTGAAAGCTCCATAGAGACATATTCACATTTGTAGCTAGACAAATCAAAGCAGGGAGGCTTTTCGTAGAAAGCGGCTCTAATTAAGTAAGAAAGAAGAGCTCCAGAAATTTCTCTAACCTAAAAAATTTTCAAAACCAGTGGTCAAGCAAAGCAAAAAACATTTTATATTAACAAATATCAACCAATAAAAGCTCACTGTTTAATAGAACTGGTTTCCTAGAGGCATTTCTCTATACTTTCTTCATTCTCTTCCTCTGTTTCTTGTACTGCTTCTCTCTTTCCAAGCAGTTTTGATTCTCCCTCACTTTGCCCCTCTTTTCTTTCTCATTTCTTGTTTTCTACCTCCTCTGCAATTCTCCTGCTGCAACAAGCCTTTCTTACATTAATCAGCTGAATGATACTAGCTTTCTTGCCGCAACTACACAGATAATAGGACACCCATTTAAGGGCTACAATAAACACAAATATGACAAAAAATGACAAGTCCTTTGCACACCACTAATTAAAAAAACCCAAAACACTTATTTGAGAACTTTGATGTCCGAGATGCTCATGCTTACATTCAAACCTATGAACTCAAGCTACAGGAACATGGCTGAAGGCAGGAATATTTTTCCACTGGTGATCTTTCAACTCATTCTTGCTCCTTTTTCTGTCATTGCTCTTGGCAAAGCTTCAGTTCCTTTTACTTCAGGGCCTCCTATTTACCTCCAGTTCTCTCAAAAGAATTAAATAAATCAAATTTCAGAGTTAAGGTCCTGAAATTATACTATAAAATAATTACAAGGACAAATAAATTTCAGTGCTACACCAGAATTTCATTTTGGTGTGTTTTTAAACATAATCAATGTGTCAACTGTGAGAAAACCATTATTTGCTACTATTCAGACATGGACTGAAAGTATGATTTTATACAGATACTAAATGTATGTTTTGTGTGGGTTTTGTTGTTGCCATTACGAGATTGCAGGATAAGCAATGATTTTTGATATTTACAATAATTTCAAATACTGCTTTTATGAATGTTACATACTTCTTCAGTACAGATTAAGGAAGCTACTATCTAACACAAAATAGACTTCACCAAAAATGGTATCCGCCATAGGAGCAGAGAATAAAGAAGGTTTGGTTTTCATTAAATTACAAACCAGTTACTAAGTACATGATGCACTAAGGGTATGACTTCCAGTCCCATAAACCTGAGCACTAAAATATCACCACATAAGTTAATATGGTTAGTCTGAGATACAAAGAACAACAGAGTGAGGAAAAAAAAAAAAAAAAAAAAACAAACATTAGTAGCACAAATAAATTATTACATAGATGTTTAGACAGATTTTCTGAAGAGGCTAAGGACAGCAAAAAAGTGATTACTGTTATTACCACCTGTGGATATTATCATGACATTTTAACTAATAATAGTTAGTTCAAGTCTATCTTGAATATAGAAATGAAAGTTTCTTTCCTCTTCAAAATCTAAAGTCCATTTCATACATTTTGGATTACATTGTTAATATGCTAATTCTCATCAATTTAACATTTATCTATTTAACCCACCTCCCAAAAGTCATGTCTTAATTTCCAGAGGCAAGAGTGCTTTAACATGCTGCAGATATATGCTGAAAAGATCAGGAAATAGCATTAATTAGTCCAGAACCCACAGTAGAGAAATTGCATAATCCCACTATGTGAACAGATATAGATCACACTTTCTAGAAAGGGCAGAAAGTCACAAGAGCAAGAGAGGAGGATTCTCAAAATCCAAGCCAAACACTGTTTGCTAACTTGAATTAACTCATTTCTGAAAGCACATTCCATCTTGTACTATGAAACATCACCATTATTATAAGCTCTCAAGGCATGTCAACATAAGAAGGGAAAGAAACCTCAAGAGGTCAGTTTGTAAGGTGTCTGGAAGAATGTCTGAAATAACAGAAACTGCAAAGAATAACCAAGGCAAACCCCTTCAGGTATTTGGAATGGCTATTTCCTTAGAAGACTTTTTTTCCTCTAGTAAGAACCCTTTCATATCAACAATCATACCCTTTTTACTCACAGAGAAGTTTTGTTTTCTACTTGCCTAACTTGATTTATTACCAGTTACCTTTCTAATGGAGCTTTCTGAGATATTAACTCTAAAATGGGAATGGTTACACTATTTATAAATTTACATGACCATTACTGCAGTTTGAATAGGTACTGCCAAACCAAATATAAACTTTTAAAGTACCTTTGCCTTTGTGTAGCTGCAACAGAAAGGGACGATTGCTCGCAGGCTTCGAAAGAGAGCAAGAACAAAATTTTAATATGCGAAAAGGATTTTACTCCAGGCTAGCCGAATGGACCTTTCCCAGAAGTGAGAGCCACCAACAACCTGGAGTGGTTAGCTGATGGATTTTCTATTCCTGCAAAGACTTTAAGCACTGACATCACCTTATTCAAAGCTCCTGGAACAGCTTCATATCTACTTTTTACTGTTCTGAATTCAACAGGTCCAAATTTAACTTTTATAGTTGCTGATTTTGTACAGCAAGTTTTGCTTGGAAAAGCTGAATTTGCTTCATGCACAATTAACGCAAGCAATGGTTTTCTTCTATAATATGCAACAAAAATTCCAGTTTTTCAATCGCTGGTGTTAAAGGGACAGCGTAAAATTTCTCTGAAAGATAGCAGATACATAAGAAAGAGAAAAAAAAAAGTTCACTGGATTAACAAAAAGGCTTCTCTAGATCAAAGCTCTACTAGAATTAGGTAGGCAGTAAATACAAGTTCAGAAAGAGGTTCCTTCCTTCTGTGGTAACCATTGACGCTAATATTGCTTTAGCACACTGAGCAGAATAGATTGAAGGATCTGAAAAATTTATTCCCCTAGGCCATGATATCCCATCCCCCAACAGAAGCATTAGAAGTATTGTTTCCCCTAAATACTAACTTCTAATTTCAGAATATTGAATGCTAAGATTATAAGCAGAAAAAAAAGAGTTATGAGCCACATGTTAAGGGTGTTGCAAAACAATTACTGAATACAGTGGACTCCAGGACCCAGACAATTCCTCCACCAAAGCTGCTGAAGTTCAGCGTGACGTGACCTCAGGCCTGGGAGGCCTCTCCTATCCCTGTCCTGTGGGTGGCAACTGCTCTTGTCCTCTTTGCAGACAGCAGCAGGAATGGACACCCATTTCAAATAGACAAGTTCAAACACACTCAAAATACTCGTATAGATGGCCACACAGATAGTACCTTTTCTGTTTTTCATGTTGTCCCACCAGCAAGTAGGCTGGCGGAGACAAGCAGTTGGGAGGGGACACAGCTGGGACAACTGACCGCAGCCAGCTAGATATTCCATACCATCTGATGTCACGCTCAGTGATAAAAGCTGCAGAAAAGGAAGAGGGGGCACAACATTCAGAGTTATGGTGTTTGTCTTCCCATAACTGTTACTTATGATGGAACCCTCCTTTCCTGGAGATGGCCAAATCTCTGCCTGCTAATGAGTAGTAAATCAATTCCTTATTTTGCTTTCATTATTAAACTGTCTTTATCTTAGGCCATGAGTTTTCTCACTTTTACCCTTTCAATTATTTTCCCTATCCCACTGTAGAAGAGTAAGCAAGAGGCTTTGTGGGGCTCAGTTGCCTACCAGCCTTAAGCCATGTTGTGGTTTAACCCCAGCCAGCAACTAGGACCACACAGCCACTCACTTGCCCCCCCTTCCCCCTGCCCCAGAAGGGTAGGTAGAAGATGAGGGAAAAGGGAAAAAACCCTCAAGGGTTGAGATAAAGACAGTTTAATAGAACAGTATCAGAAAAGGAAAATAAAAATAATAATAACAACACTAATAGCAATAATAATAATGACACAAGTCATTCTCACTGCCCAGTGAATTGGCATTGCCCTGAGTACTGATCACGAGTGCCCACTCCCTGGCTAACACCATTTAGATACTGAGCACGACATTTATGGGACGGAATATACTATTGGCCATTCCATTTTTCTGTCTATATTCCTTCTCAACTTCTATGGGAAGCTGAAAAGAGTCACTGAAAAGCATAAACATCACCTAGCATCAACTAAAAGAATATGTATTGTTGACATTCCTTTCAGGGCAATCACTAGAAAGAAAATAAACTTTTTTCCAGCTGAAACCAGGACAAACCACAACAGTCCCAAATATCATCACAGACTCCATATCCACCTACTATGTATTTTACAGACTCTGGATGACTTAGTCACTGCTTCGGACCTTGAGTCTTTCCAGATGCAGCTCTCTCTCTACTTGCCCGTGAATCCAATTTAACATATATAGACAACTGCAATTCACTACAGAAACTTAAGCCAGTTGCTGGCCGTAGACCTACAGGCCTTGTAATCCATAGTCGATTCTCCAGTGCTAGATATTTCTGCCACACATACCCACAATCCCTCCAGTTCCTGGCATTTAGACCTTTCAACACATGCACACAATACCTTACATAGGAAAAGAGTTAAGAACAGGATTTTTTAAGAAGATAGGATAGACTGAAGTGAAGAGGTGCTGGACACTTTGTCAGCCAAATGCACCGACCAGCAGCTGCTTACATGTGACTGTCCTCTTCTATATTTTCTCTCCATTTTCTCATGCTTTTACATCAACCCCGACACGCACACACACCACACACATCCTTCCCTTTCTCCACTGTGGTCTCCTCACAACCAACCAACCTGCCCCTAACTA